>JASSRZ010000501.1:1731-12895 GCA_032164315.1 Malacoctenus gilli
CCCCCCCCCCCCCCCCCCCCCCCCCCCCCCCCCCCCCCCCCCCCCCCCCCCCCCCCCCCCCCCCGGGCTGGATGTCGTGCGTGTCAAGCTTGGCTAAAGTGCTACGTATGATGCGAAGGGTGTTCAAAGGAAGCAGGAGCCTGTTTGTGAGGATAAACCTGCAGCAGGGGAAGAATACAGTGTCGATGGAGCAGGAGGCAATCTGCAAACAGGACACTAAGAAGGAGAAAGTGACAGGTTTTCATGAGAGGATGAGGAAAGAAAAGGAGAGGAACGAAGGGAAAGAAGAGTGGAAAAAGGCTGGTCCATTGAAACCTGTAGATTTCTGTAAACCAAATCCTGGGGAACAATGCCTGCTGTTTTAAGCTGAGCTGACGTTGCCAAACTTAGAGATTGTTTGTTGCTGACCCCATCTGAATGGGAGAGAGCCCGCGGCTGGCCAGCCGGCCCGGCCTGGGAAGGGGTGGGTGGGTGGGTGTATGGTGGGGGAACAAAAGTTTTCACCGAGTCCCCCGGCAGCGGGCTGGAGCGAATCAGGCCGCGAGCTGCCGCTGCCTTCGTCGTAGTCGGCGCACCAGTCATAACGGGGTTGCCGTAACACCAGAACGCTGACAAAGTTCCAGGATTTTCAGGAACAGAACCCACGTCCTTCACAACGTAGCCGCGTACCATTCGTTTGACATTAGAGAACTATTGACATTACGTAAAAGGATCAGCAGCTTTTAATCATAAGGGAGATGAATAAGAGCTCCCAAGTCGTCAACGAGATTGAACTCTGAATTTTGCAAGTAAGGAACGCTCCACTTCCAAGTTCAAAGTTCTGACATGACGGTAAGGAGCGGGTACTTGCATCATCTTTTTACTTACTCATGAACCCACTTCTCTCACAAAAGTGTACGCTTACACAACCACGATATTGTGTTGCAAAATGAACTCAAAACAACCTTGTTGTTTGTTGTCTTTTTGTCTGCAACAGGCCGGAATCCGTGTGTACCTGTCCTTAAATGCTGTACTCTTCGGGGGGGGGGGGGTGGATTGGCATGACGCCCACTGGCGCCGTGCCCACATCTCCGGCTGCTGTGCAGCTCTATGTCATGGTCATGACTCCCTGCCAGAAGGGCTTTCCCCAGAATCGCTCCTTCACGCACACGCATGCGCACACGCACGTAAAACTCACCAACTTTCAGCAGTTACATTTCGAACATTTTCAGCAAATTATTTCAATTTTCTCCTTCAAGTTTACCGGCTGCCTTGATAAAAGAGCTAAACTCTTGTTCCCACCATAAATATCTACAGCACTGCTAAAGCAGGACTTTTTGCCTACCCCCTGCTGTACCTGCTACTACAGACTGTTAAAAAAAAATGGAGAAAACTTTGCATGTGACTTGTGTGACACCTGACACCAGTAGCTTGTTCTTGACGTTGTTTGGGTTTTGTGTTGCTGGGAGAGATAATGAAAATGCGCGGTGTGAGGGGTTTGTTTGTCGATGAGGTGGCATCACGGTGTGACATGGAAACAATCTGAATCCGAGAGGAGGCTGAGGTGGTACCAACAGAAACCGCCCGTCAGTGAGTGTAGCCAGTGTTAATGTGATCGCTGCAGAGGCAGCTGCAGCTCACGATTCTCATTCTCACTCTCTCTTTATGTCATTATTTGAGTAAAACTCACTAATCGCTGATGAGATGTTCTAAAAAAAAAAATAGCATTTTGGTCATCTTTTTGTCATGTACCGTATTTTCCGGACTATATGTCGCCCTGTTTTTCATAGTTTGGCCAGGGGTGTGACCTATTCCCCCGAGCAACTTTTATGTGGATTACGGTAACTCCATGTTCTGTAATTTCACACTTTCATTATTTTCGCACTGCCAACTGCAAGAGGGTACTCTAAGTTTGTGCACCTGTACCTTCCATACCACTGAAACGTTAAAAGGCCAGAAACTTTTAAAAACAACTCATCAGGACTGGGAAAAAATGGCATCAAAAGAAAATTATATCCTAAAGATTACAAGATGTAAGTGGTGAAACACGCAGCCAAAAACGGTAATAAAGCAGCAGAAAGAGAGTTTGGAGTGAGCGAGAAACTAGTGAGGGACAGTGCAAAGCAGCAGTGGATGAAGGGAGAGCTCCACGGCAAGAGATGGCAGAGTTTTCTTATAAGGACGTTGAGGAGGGAAAAACTCAATGGATTTGGTGATTTGGAGTGAGCTGGTGGTCTGTAAGCTTGTTAGCATGTTCATTACGTGATAGTTTGTTTTAATAACTGTTCCTTGTTGTAATGTGTTGCGTTATTGTACCAGAAACATTCGAGGCTCAGAGTTTATTCTTTTCGGTGTCCCTGAATGTGCTACACAAGCATAATGTATCATACGTATTAAGTCTGTTTTTTCTCTAATTTTTCTTGTTTTAAATTGCCTTCCAAGACAAAATGTCTGCTTTTGTTCTCAAGTTTTCCCCTGAAATTGGACTTATAGTCTGGTGCGACTTCTATGTTTTTTTTTCGTCTTTGTTTTGCATTTTGTGAAGACACTTATAGTCTGTAAAATACGGCATCTGTGGAATCGTCCCATCATCTTGATCTGAAGCAAATCAAATATTAGAAAGCAAGAGATCTTTTTGAACTGTGGTACAATTGTCTGCGGTGGGTCGAACTGACCCCCACCCCCCACCACCACCACCACCACCAAACTGATTCCTTCACTAATTAGAGTAGCAAAGGAGAAAGAGCTTCCCTGTTGGTCAGTGCTTGTGGAGCCAGTTATTTTTGTAATTAGTCTCCTTTCTGGAAGCCTAAGCTCTTGTTGGGGACTGACGGGTGCTGGCCAGATGTCTCCCCAAACCCGATGATACCCAGGGTGGGGTGGGAAGTGTGGGGGGTGTAATGATGGGCCGTGCTGATTGGGATAGTTGCGGTTTTAGTGTCGTAAACACGACATTACAGGCCCGATGTTCGTCACGTTTACAAGGGGGAGTTGGTTGGACTCCGCAAGCGGGAACGGCAGTGGACTCTCAAAAGCTAGGATGGTTTATTTTGATAGGTGCTGCATGAGCACGTGTTCTTTTTGGAGGAACAGCAGCGGGAGACCACAAAAGGGGGGGGGGGGTTGACAAGGTTCTCTAATGAGCGGGGAGGACGTGGTTGGGACGTATGATTGGGCTGGTCAGGCAGAGAGGAAGGAGTGTCGGAAAGAGGCTGGAAAAATGGCAACAGAGACTTAAAACAAGATCATCAGTTGTCCCCTTTATGGAGTGAAAGGAAGCAGGTGATGCTGGTGATGGATTGTGGTGGTCTCGCGTCCACTTTCCAATATTTAAACTTCACATTTCGATGCGTTTTAGACTTGCCCGCCCGCACCCCCCGCGAAGGAGGCCAGAAAACTCGCATGGAAAAAGCACGCATGCGTCCGTGCTGGTAGCGTGCGTGAGTGTGGCCTATCGTCTCACTGACGGACACATTCCTAGTCTCAGATGGCTGCCGTGGACTCGACGTCACCCACCAAACGACCCGACTGACCCCGACGCCCCCCCCCCCCATGCGAGCGCAACCCTGTGCAGAGGCTGTAACACACACATACACACACAAAATTATGCGTGGATATAAAGATATAGATTGATACAGACTTTATCTGAGAAGTGACTCATTCTGTTGTTGAAGCACAAACATTTACGCAGCGGAGGGCTTTGGCTGTGTTCCAATTTCTCCTTTAATCCTCAACCTTAACATGCGCTCCTTTAAAACGCGCGCTCCCGAGAGGTGCAAGGGCCATCCCAATTCTTTTGGAAGTTAAGTCGAAGAGCGAAACGGCCGTTACATTCCTTAAAACCGAGGAGTTTTGGGGACCTACCTTAAAAGTAAAGGTTACCCAGAATGCATTACGTTATTTACAGTTAAAACGAAACAGTGAGCTACAAATGTATTTTTTTTTGTTAATAGAGAAAAACATATTACGAAAAACATCGTGTTCTCTTATTTTAGGCCCATGCCATGGATTAGTGACCTCATTGTTGCTTAAATTTTATTTTTATATTGCGATCTTTTATCAATAGTGGCCTGCAGCGGTACTGCTACTATTGTTGCTATGGCCACAGCTTCTTCTCTTCTAACTCAACGCCGCTTTGGCATAATGCTGCCCCCTATCGACTGAGCAAGTATCTGCATTTAAGGTGTGTCCTGTTTCTAGCCGTTAACACTTGGTTTTGAGGGTAAAGATTGAGCCTTGTTGATTATTTGTCTTGTTTCGAAAGTATGAGCGGTTTTATCCTGAAGCATCTCTCCATCCTTCTGTTATTTCTAAACTGAATTTATGTAATCAGTCATTCGTAGCATGTTTGCGGCCATTCCTTAAAGGAACAGCGCTTCGCTAATAATTGAAATCCATAGCCTGTGGTGTTCTTCATGGTTAATAAAGATTCAGCCAGAATCTGACACATAAATACATGAATAGACTGTAGAGCAGATTTGGTTTCTGAATCCATTTTTCATGCCTGTGGATTAACGTTTGTCGAGATTTTCTTGTGGACGATTCTAAGCAAACCCTTCCGATATCCCACCTCCATACCGGTACTGGTCAGAAGACGAAGTGGGCTCAGGTGGCGTTTCGGGGCGGGTGGGGTCCCGCTGGTGGTCCAGTGCTCCCGTCTGTGCTCGATGCAAGTTTGCTGTTTTTGTAGATTTTAGCTGAAACGCTTGTTGCAGCTTGAGCGGATCGATCCCACTTGAGATGGGACGCCGTAAAGTCGGGGACGTCTCAACATCATAACAGTCGAGGAAAATGAAGCGGAGTAGGTAAAGCTACAAGGTTGCGGCGCTGCCACTTCAAGTTCCTTTTTTGACAGTTGTGCCCTCCCCTCCCTGCCAGACCACAGCTATGTTTAGCCAGGCCGGTGCTGGCTTCATGGCCACATCCCGGCATGGTGTGGCCTGGGACTAACTGTCGGGATGAGCGGGGAGTGAGGGTGGGGTGGGGGGGCATGGCACAGTCTCTTCCTCCCCTCCGTCGAGCTCCATCCTGGGCCCGAATGCACAAGCAGGAGAGGAACTGAAACCCCAGAGAGGGGAGGGGGGGGGGCGGGGGCACTGCTGTGCTGTGCAAGCGCTTTGTGATGCTGTTTTATGACCACAAATGATTTGGGGAGCAGCAATATTTGTTGTGCAAGTTTTTATATTTTCATATTCTGGATTTTAAGTTGCTCCTTTGAGTTTGAAGAGAAACATTTAGACTGAGAATGTCGGAAGTTCGATAATAATCCCCTGTCCCTCATGCTTTGTTTTCCCCACTCGTTTCTGGCAACCGGGCCTCTAGTCAGTGGCTTGGGACTGCTTTCACAAGTGTGGTGTAAGGCCAACCAGGCGATGGTGCCCGGTCGGGGTGTGAAAGCATCCGAAGTGATGCAGCGGAAGACGTTGCTCGCTGCATCTGCACCAGTAAATCTGAATCCCCCTTATGTCAGCATGTGCACCGGTTAAGATCCGTTTGCACAATGGTGATTGTTGGAAGAGATACAAGGTGTGTGTGTGTGTCTGTGTGTGTGTGTGTGCGGGGGGGTGGATACAGCATCGCTTCTGTCTACAAAAGCGGCTGTTTTTAGATGTCAACGAGAGTAAGCAAAACCAAGAATAATGGCAAGTTTCTCTTCAGAAACTCTCTTACTCGGTAATTTCCGAAACAATTTCCAGCTACCTCCGACTCCAAAGAGGGCGCTGCGTCCTTGGCAATACAGGATTGAACAAGTGCTGGTGGCACCAAGGAGAAAGATAGAAACCCCCCCCCCCCGATAAAAATGGCGGTGATCAATGCCGCTGTCAGAGTGTGAAGTTCGTTTTTTTCGCTCCCTCCGTCCTCTGCTTTTTTGTCACCACAGTGATTGTTTGATTGCGCAGCTTGATGAACCTCCAATGCATTGCCTCCTCCTCTCTCTGAGCTGTGACGAGCACGAGTAGGGAAAGAAAGCCGAAACCGTCTCTTTCGTGAAGTCCGCGTCGCGGCTAACGTTCTGATCGAGTCGTTTGATTCTGAATTGCTCATTCAGCTCTTTAAAGAATAAAATAGCACACCAAGGGTGTGTTCCAATTCCTTCCTTAATCCTCCGCTTTAACCGTTGTTTCTCAAAACGCGTGCTCCCGTAAGGTGCAAGTGCTGTCCCAAGTTTCAGGAAGTTAATTTGAGGAGCGAGTTTAAGGAACGAAACTTTATATAGATATAAAGATATATTATATTTAAATATGACGAAAAACATTGCATTCTCTTAGTTTAGGCCCATGTCATGGATTAGTGACCTCATTGTTGTGTAAAAAATGTATTTTTATATCACAATCTTTTGTCAATAGCGGCCTGCAGTGGTACTGTTGCTATTGTTGCTATGGCTTCTTCTCTTCTTACTTGATAGACTCAATGCCTTTGAGCGTAATGCTGCCCCCTATGGACTGAGGAAGTATCTACATTTAAAGACTGTCCCCTTTTCTAGCTGTTAATATTTGAGGTTAAAGATTGAGGGTTAAGGTTAAAGATTTAGGAAGAGAATTGGAATTGAGCCCAAGTGTTTCTTCAAAGCCAGCGGTATCCTTTGCGCTGACGCACCGAGGACGGCCTGCCGGTGACACCGGGCGAAAATGCGGCTTCTCGCGTGTCAACAACTCCCAGCTAAAAATAGAGCCCCCGGCGTTTTGCTGCGACTTTAATTAGAACGCGCATGTACGTAAGCGAGTGGGGATTGTCGCACGCCAACTGCCTACAGTAGCCCCGGGATGCCGGCCCAAAAGGCGAGGTGTTGCAGTGAGTGATTCGGGTTCCTGCCGGTTGAAAGTGATCCCCGCTGAATTGGTGAGGCCCAGAGGGTTGGAGCTGCCAGGTCCCGTCCAGGTGTCCCAGGTGTTCTGGAGGAGGATGCCTGACCCCTGAGAAATGAAATTGTGATTGATCGAAATCTTTACACTGCTGCCGATTTAGTTTTTTCCCTCACAAACTCTGTTACGTTAAACGCCTTTTTTTTTCTACCTTGAGGAGTTCGTTTACCCATCACACTTGTCACTCTGCGCTGTCATGGCGTTCTCCAACCCGGCATGCCCCCCTCATCCCCCCAACTGTTTGAATTTGGTTGATTTAACCATTAATTTACCTGGTTAGCGGCCCCTTTCACAACGCCGAGGTCCTGCGCTCACCTCTGTGGAGTTTGGCCGTTGACTGGGAGATTTTTTTTACTCAAACACCAACTTGTAAAACTTTGCTGTCACACCAACAAAAGCTACTCACAGTTGTGTAAAAATGGACAATAAATGTGAGACGGGAAGAGGAACATCAAAGGAAAATGCAGTGAGTGAGTGCAAGTGAATTAATAAACACTTTGTCAACGCATTCATGGTTTTTAATCAGACTACACTCTGTTTACACACGAGCAGCAATCTGGCACTTATTTTGCAATGTGTTACTGAGAAAAACAACCCAAAAACAACCCAAAAATCATGCTTTGATATATTCATATGTTTTCATATGTTCAGACTTTCATACATTCATATTTTACAATCGTGATTTCCATTTTTTCGATTCAAACTTCCCATTTAAAAGCAAATGAGGTCACCTAGTTGCACAACTAGTCAGAAAGAATTGTTGGTAGTGACACTTCAGTAGTATTCAGGACAGTAGACGGCCTGCTGTGCCGTAAGCATGTTGTTTTGATTATCGGTGATGTTCCACGTTAACCCCCCCCCCCCCCCCCCGTCTCTGGAAGCCGAGTGGTTGCCATCGCTCCTTCTCGCGTGCGTCTGGTTGTGCTTATCGGGGTGAGCCCTCGCGTGAGGGGGGGGCGGGGGTCGTTTGAGAAGTTGTTGCCGAAAAAGCTGGTGCAGCGGAGCGCTTCGCCAGCCCACAACCGCCCCCCTCCCCCTCGACCCGGACCCCTCCCCCCCTCCTCTCCGCTGCTTCTCTATGCGAGCGCGGCTGTTGTCACCTAAGCTCCGGATGCTGAACTCACTTTCTATATTTAGTCCCTTCGTATAGTTCAGTTCTGCGGCTCCTGCAGCCGCAGGGCGATCGCCGCTTTGGGAATCTCGCTATGGCTCTGAGCCCCCCCCCCCTCCGGTAACTCACTCTCACCACAGCCAGTGTAGGGTGCGATGACCCCCCCCCCCCCCCCCCCACACTCCCAAAACAAACCCCTCCTTTTACATGCCGTTGAATATGGCAGGCAGCGAAGAAGGGGTTAATACCAGTCAATCAGCATGCGGGAGCCCTGGCAGGGGCGGGCAGGCAGGCGAGCAGGCAGTGAAGAGGGTGACCTCTGACCCTGCAGGAAAGGAATGTGGAAGCTCTTTCATCCAGGACAGAAACCAAAGACACCCGGGCGGTTGGAAAGTGGCGGTTCAATTCTGCTTTCAGGGCTCCAGATTAAGGGGGAAGTAGGCAGAGGCTCCACGTGAGCACGCCGAGCGGCATCTGCCATTTTGGAGCTGAGCGGCGCTGCCGCGCTGCAGCGGGTTTGTTTTGTTTTTTTTATGTTTGTTTTTTTCTCTCTCTCTCGCTCTCCGATCACCGCGGCGACACCGAAAATGTTTTTGTCGCGGCACAAATGGCTGTTTGCACGGTGGCTCCGCAGCACCGTGGGCTCTCATGGCTCACAAACGTTTGGAGAGATGGAAAAAAGTGTGGCTGACTTTTAAAAACAAATGCTATAAACTACTCTCATGTTTACATCATGATCGATGTGACACAAATGTGTCCTTTTTTTGTAGCTAAAAAGACTTTTTGTTCATTCTAAACTTTTAATTAGTTAAACTTTTAGTTTCTAAAGAAACGGTTCATATTTTTTTTTATCAATCAGTTCAAAGGAAATGGGGGGGGCTCTCAAAAAAACAGCCTGACAGAGGGGTCTGGTCCAGGCCTACTGGAAGTTCCCACATGTGTAGAAAGTTGGTGTTTTAGGAAGAATAAAGGTCTCAATGTTGCAATAAATGCCCTCCTATTTCCTTAAAAATTGTCTTTTGATCTATTCCCATAAAGAGTGTGAGGTATTTGCTTCTCCACAAATCAAATATAACACTGCCCTTAAGTTTCAGCTCTCAAGTAATGATTGTGTGCGACTGTTACCAGTGAGATGTGGTCTTTGGAAATGTTAAATTAGCTCAAATGGACCAGAAACAAACAGAAAAGTTTAAGCAACCCAAATTTGTTCCTCTTCTTTTATTGCAAAGTGGTTCAACTTTCAATTGTGAAAGTTCATGTCGTGAGTTTTTCTACAAAAATGTAATTTACACACTTTGATGTTTTTGCCTGGTTTAGTTGTAACTGGATGTTGATGTTACTTTGCAAGCAGAAAGCTAGTTGCGACTGGCTGTTCAGTTTTTCGAGCCTCACGTTTGGTTGCCACTGCTACTGTGTTGGGTTCACTGGTATAAAATAGCCATCTTGGAACTGAGAAAACTGGCCAACCAAACTGGAAGTCATGTTGGACACCAGATGACAGCCCCTCCACAGCCCCCTGGCTTGTCAGGCAAGAGGGACCTGTCCGTCTGACAAGAGGACTTTTCTTTATTGCCTCACTCACTTCAACTGAGTAACAATTTCGACCAGAATTTACAACTTTCAACAACTTACTGGGACACGGTACCCAAGCAGTTCACCTGTTTCTTTAAATTTTCCTCCAGCCAAGGTGACCCTGTGGGCGGAACATTTGACACCCTTTGACTAAATGTGGCTTTACAGGGCAGGACTGGCTGCTGCTCGCTGGCTGGCGTCATTTACTTCAGCACGGCCGACGGCAGACAACAGAAAAAGCGGCGAGCATTTCCCTTTAATCAGATCGAAATCTGTTCTTCTAACATGCAACACAACAGTTGGTCGATAGGTCAGCGCGTTCCTGGTTTGCACACGCTTTCCTTGACCTCACACAGATATTTGTCCCGAAAAAATATTACTTCATGCACGAGTATTAGGGCTGCGTTTATGCCCCGCCCCATTTCACACAGTGCAAACTGTAAGAAGGGAGAAATTACAGGAATTAACAGAGCACAGACCGTCATGGCGTCGTTTGAGCGGCTGCTACGTCTGCGCAGAGAGGACGTGCGGATGCAGAGTTGGAGTGGAGCGAGTCGGGTGTGAGAGTGGGTTAAATGGGACGAGACTGGAGTCCCTTTGAAACACCGCAGATATGCGTCTGATTTGGGCGTCAGTCGGAAGCGAAAAGAATAATCTCTTAATTAGTGTCTTGAAGATGTCAGATATCCACCACAGAATCAGAGTGTTTGAGTAAAAAAATGCCGTGGAATGTTGCAGAGATGATCCGTGTCCCACGGTCAACACTGTGGGGTCAATGGTAGACACAGGACAAATGAAACCCTGTGTTTTTTGGGTGAAGATTTTTTTTTGGGGGGGGGGGGCAGTGGTGGCCTAGTACTTAGTAAAGCAAGCTTTAGGGTCACTGGGTTGACACCCTGGACTGGCAAGAGGTTGAGGTGCAGAATATGACCACGACTGCTTGTTCCCACCTGCTCACCACTGCTGCAGCCCACTGCTCTTGAAACTAAGTATATGTAGTTGAAGTAACTGAGAACAGGATGGGAGTAGAGAATGAAGGAATAGAAAAATGTGCCCCCCCTTATACTCTTTTTTTCCTTGTAGTCTATTTCCTATTGCAAAAAGTGTCTTGCAAAAAAAAGCATGGATGTGGATGGGAAACAATTGCTGTTTGAATTGTTGAATTGCTAATGAGGGGAATCGCACGTGACGGGACTCAGCGTGAGGCAAAGTTACGGGTGTGAGCTTTTAACTTTTTCTGCATTGTTTTGTCAAACTGAGAGGTTAAAAAAAAGAAGTTTCTATTGTAGCAATATAGAAGCTACTTTTTGTTCGAGAAAGTCAGTGACGTTGTGATGTGAGAAAGCATCCAACTTCACTCGGATGCAGGTTCGCAGCATGTCAGTACTGAGCCTCGCTGCGGGCCTTGCAGAGAGCTGGCCCGGCGTCCATGTGCAGAGTCCCCGCATGTCCCCGCGTGGCTCGTCATGGAGCGTCCTTTGTGTTCCAAGCTCGCGTTTGGTTTATTTCTCTTAACTTGACAATGTGGATTCTCTTCATTGTACTGCGTCTGCCTGCTTGCCTGTGTGTGTGTGTGTGTGTGTGTGTGTGTGTGTGTGTGTGTGTTTGTGTGTGTTTGTGTGTGTGTGTGTGTGTGTGT
>JASSRZ010000504.1:0-12890 GCA_032164315.1 Malacoctenus gilli
TTTCGGGCGCCATAGATCCGCTGCGTTCGTGACTGACTTTATACCGAAGTCAATCACGAGTTTTACTGTGATTGTAAACCGCGCTGTGATCACGGCTGAAACCGAGGCCGCAGCCCGGTATATTTTCTGCTATTTAAAGGCAGAATAAAATGTTCTCTCTCTCAAAATCTTCTGGGTGCTTTTCCATGACGCATTGCCGGGGGCCGGGGGGGGGGGGGGGGGGGGCGTTTAGGCGGCCGTTTCTGCAGGGCTCCAGGTCAGTTTCTGACGTGGACAAACCTTTTTAGCACATGTCTTTTGCAGAGCCCTCTGAGAGCCCACTCAGTTGCCCCAAAACACTCCATGCAACGGCTGATAGAGTTTTATCTCTTATAGGATTCTCGTTAACGGAGTGTCAGTTCCAAACGAGGGATATTGACCGCGTTACGTCGACGAGCGAGTCGCAAAGCAGTCGTCTCTCGCTGGAATTCTAACAAAGTTCCGCGACACGTGGAAAACCCACAAACACACGCTGAGTCAAGCTGCATTCGTGAACGTGGGAAATTTCCCTGTTCCTCCTTCTTTTGATCGGAGCGTGACACGCACATGACGGCACATGTACTTAACTTCTTTTATTGTGACCCCGGCATTTACAGTATCATCAACCAGGAGTCATTCGGACCAGGGTAACGAGTTCTGAAACATCCCATGATCTCATCTTTAAATCTGCAGCAGCGTGTCACTAAAGTGTCCACGAGGTGTGACGTGAAACACAAACGTAACTTTTTGTTATCTGATCAACAGGACGTTTACCTGAAAATTTTTGAGTGCTGATTTAAGTGCTATTTTTGCGTCTCTGAGCTCCCTCCAAGACTCAAATGCGTAAGGTGCGCGCCCGCAGGCTTCGCGGCCGGCCTCCGCGACCAACCGAAATGTAAACGAAACAAAGAGGAGAAAAGAAGCGTGTCGCTGGAGCCGTCGACGGCGCTAGTCGGGATCAGGCGAAGACATTCCTGGGCGTTGCTGAGGAGAAGGACGCCGGGGCTGTGCGGGACGTGGCTGCGATGTGTGTCAGCCGGAGCGCCTGAAATTCAGGTCAGCAGAGTGTGCACTCCAACTCTGGAATGCAGAGTTAGGTAAGAGAGGCAGTTTAGGGGGCAGAGTTTGTGGATGATATGGCAGGGAGGGGGGGAAGTCACAAAGCAGCAGGCTAAGTTATTGCTGGATCCCTCTTAAGTTTCATCGACCACAATCGTCTGATTTATTCGCTGATCAGTCGGACTCAAAGCTGCAGGGACTTTCTGTTTCCACCTTTTTCTCGTCTTCTCTGGGTTCATGCTTGTTTCCGGTTTGCAGGAGCATCGTCACTCCTTCTTTAGCACTCGCACAATCCTTCCGAGCAAAGATCGTGGAATCTGAAGAGGCCGCTGGGAGCATCAACGTTTGGAGAGTCGGAAGCGAGAGAGAGAGAAAGACGTGTCGTTCTTGAAGAAACAAACTGAAACCGCTTCAGTCTCTCAGGATCTGGACCGCGCCGAGACTCGGCGCGAGCACCTTTTGGCGCTTCGATTTCGAGATTCGGGAAAACAGTTCTGCCCTCGGAAGGTTTCAGGAGGAAGTCGTTCCCACCGGCGCGCTGCTTTGCTTGAACATGCTGGTCATGCAAACGCAACGCGACTGTTTTAGGACGTGTTTCTGTATTTAGAAATGAAAGCGTTTGAACATACAGGAAGTTGAAGAACATATTCTGTCTCGGAGTTACGGCGCAGGAATGCAGTACGAGGAGACGATCTGCAGCTTTTACGGCTTAATAACGCTTTTGTTTCTCTAATATAATCCAGGGAAAAAATGAAGGGCCCAGTGTACTTTCCTGCAGGCCTTCAGGCCCCCCCCCCCTCCCCCTATGGATAAGCAAATGAAATTTTACAGTCAGATGCAGCCTGGAAATCTCCCCTCATGTCACTGGACGCACGCACGGTAATCATTGACGAGGGCTCGTTATAAAAGCCGAGCTGGACGTGTCGGGGGGGGGGATGTGTTTATTGAGCCTGCCGAACTTGTCTCTGCGAGTCCGTGCGCACATGTACTTCTCCATGCACGCAGCGGAAGGCAATTAACGTCCAGGTCTGTCATTTGACGTCGTGTTGAAATGATTCAGAGAGGCACGAGGAAACCGTTCCCCACTTTTCGACCCTCCCCTCTCTCTCTCTCTCTCTCTCTCTCTCTCTCTCTCTCTCTCTCTCTCTCTCTCTCTCTCAGCGCGCTCACACGCTCTCCCCCTATAAATTCTGTTTGACATCTGTTTTTCTGTTAACACCACCGTAAGCCGGCTGTGCTGAGGAAGGGATTTTGTAATGATCCGTGCGCGCACAGGGGATCGTTTCAGTACACGAAAACAATCAAATGAATCTAATTACCAGGTATTCCCAAACATGCCCTGTGGTAACTCCAGTTTGTTTTGTCGAAATACTACCGCCGTACTACTACGAGCTGGGAACCGGCGTGGTCAGAGCTACTGCTTCCTGTTGTTTGTGCCCCTTTAAAGCCTATCTCGAGGCTGTAATTCTCTGAGAAGCGACGTGGCCCTTCCCCTGTCGTCGGCGGCGGCGCTCCTCGGGTTTCTTGTCGGCTGCTTCGCGTGTGAGCGCAGCGTCCTGTGCGAGTGAACTCCTTGTTCTCGCCGTCAGGAGGACTTGTTTATGGGGGGCGGGGGGGACTCGTATCGGGCCCGCTTTCGCCTTTCAGTTGTCACTGCACACACCGGGTGGGCGTGGCGTCCCCCCGACGAGAGAAGACAAACACGGCCCCGTCCCAGACGACTGACATTTCCTATTTGCGAGATAAAAGCCCGCCGCGCCTCCCGACGCGTAGGCCCGCGTCTGTCGCCTCGCCGCGCTGACAGTCTCGCATGAGCCGGCCTCGGCGCTGCCACAAGTTCTCTGCCGCCGTGTTGATTTCTGCTGAATGTAAACACGTTCGATACAAGGCCCGCAGGGTGACAGGCAAACTAATGAGGGCCTGCTGAAAAGCTGCGCGCACGCATGTGGGTGTGTGCATGCACGAGTGTGTGTGTGTATGTGTGTGTGCGTGTGTGTACGGTGTTTATCGGGCGGCCCGCGGGTCAGGCCCCTCGTCGCCACCTCAAACCTTCCTCCATCTGCTTCGCGCTCCTCGGGAACCTGCCAGCCAGATGTGGAGCCACTCTGCTGGCAACCTCGAATTCCACCACCTCACCACTGCCATCCACACTCACGCAATGCCCCCCCCCCACACACACACACGTTCGCCGAGTCCCACTGTACAGAAGAAGAGGAGCAGGATGGCTGTCGGGGCTTCGGAAAACTTTTGGAGGAGTTTTCTTTGCCAACCTGAATTAAGATTTAAGAAGAATTTTAAAATCAACTTTGAACAAATATCCGCTATATTTGTACACATACAGTGTTTTACAAAGATGTACCCGTTTGGTTCATTTTTCTGGCTTCTGTACTTTGAGCTTGGCTTCAGTTCTGCTCTGGATATCTCTCGAACACTTGCGATCACTCTGAAGGTTTGAGTCCCGAAGATGGGACGTCCTCCGGGTTTCCAGCAACACTACGGGTTGAACCAACTTTTCAGGAATAGCAAACAAAGGCAATGAAAAACCCTTGAGACTTCCTGGTGCGGCTGAACCGTGCGATGGCGTCGCCGGAAGAGGACGGCGAGAACGCTGAGCCTCGGGTAAATGCAGCCACTCCTGCTGCCGCGTCTCAGACCGACGCAGTTCAACGTGATGGGTGCCACTTTAGTGAGAGCCCGGTCGCAACAAGCTGAAATGATCCCTTAAGCCTTTAAAATCACAGTTTAGATCCCTTTTTCTTTTGTAGACGTCAAATGACAAACCCTCCGGTCTGATTCCCGACATTTGGAGATCAAATTACCACATTATCACGCGTGTTTAGAGCACGTCGGGCGAAGCCTCCTGATGTCTCGCGGGCTCAAGTCGGAACAACACCCAGAGGTGTGGCGTCGCATGCACGTTTTATTTTTCCAACTCTGATTGCGGGGGGAGGCGGGGGGGGCTGTGGGGAGTGAGAGGGAACATTGTGGTTGTGTTCTTGGTGACCTTTGACCTTTGTTTAGCGGCTTTGGCTCTGTGCCATACAAGCCACTCGGTCCTGTGCGTACGGGCTGAGGAATGTGCTGGACTGCAGTGAGCTCATTAAACAGTGCAGCGAGAGCCGGCTGAAGGCTCCGCTGTTTTGCACCCGCGCGTCTTCTCAGGCCCCCACGCCCCCCCACCAGCCCAGCGTTCGTGCATGCGCGCGCGTGTGTGTGCGTGCAAGTTTGTGGGTGTCGCTGCCTTGTCTCGCTCGTTGGGAATCCGTCGAAAATCCTTCGTATGCGTCAGTGGGACGCACACGTGCTCCCGCTGGCACGGGCGAGCAGCAAAACAAGATAATTCTTGCTCGTTCTCCTCCCAAGGAGACGGCATGCGAGCGGGCGAGCGGGCCTGCGAGCGGGCCTGCGAGAAAAAGGCCCGAGCGGCACCCAGAAACATTGTAAGTCAGCGCTTTTAGCCTGTTCCACTTTTAGCCACGCGCTGCTTTCTGAGCAAAAGGTCCTTTTTTTCTCCTCTCTCTCTCTCTCTCTCTCTCTCTCTCTCTCTCTCTCTCTGTGACTCTCTCTCTCTGACTCTGTCTATGACTCTCTCTCTGTGACTCTCTCTCTGACTCTCTGTCTATGACTCTCTCTCTGACTCTCTCTCTCTCTCTCTCTCTCTCTGTGACTCTCTGTCGATGACTCTCTCTCTCTGACTCTCTCTCTGACTCTCTCTCTGCTCTGATTCTCTCTTTCTCTCTCTCTTTCTCTCTGTCTCTGTCTGTCTCTCTCTCTGACTCTCTCCCTCTCTCTGACTCTCTCTCTCTCTCTCTCTCTCTCTCTCTCTGTGACTCTCTGTCTATGACTCTCTCTCTCTGACTCTCTCTGACTCTCTCTCTGACTCTCTCCCTCCCTCTCTCTCTCTCGCTCTCTCTCTCTCTGTGACTCTCTGTCTATGACTCTCTCTCTCTGACTCTCTCTGACTCTCTCTCTCTCTGACTCTCTCTCTCTCTCTCTCTCTCTCTCTCTCTCTCTCTCTCTCTCTCTCTCCTGTTCAGTGTTGTTTGGGCACTGAGCCCTTGATGAAGCAGAAGCAAAAGGAGGGAGGCGTTTGGGGGGGGGGCAGAGATCTGACACAAATCATCCCGTGGTGCTCAGCACGTGAGAACAGTCAGGTGGTTGATTTCTCTGCACAGTCTGCGGACTCCCGAACAAATTGAGTTGCAGAGGCAGTGACACTGAACACAACCCTGGTGGAGTATCAAAAACAACCCCCCCCCCTTTCTTTTTTTACGCAGTTTGTTGACAACTCTGTAATCTCGCCGGACTGCAGACCGAACTGTGACACCGCACCGATAATGTCACACGGCGCCGACTGTTCATGAGCGGAATATCAAAGGCCATCCTTATTTTTCCAGCCAGACAAATTGGAAAATTAGATAGGACTCAGAACCTCGTGGGCCCGGCGCTACAAACCGTCTGCCCCCCACCCCACTCCCCCCCCCTTCTGTCTGCACTTCATGCAATGCCACAACCCTGCATGGCTGTTTGAAGCAATCTGATAAACATTGCGTGACCAGGGCTCGGCTGAGGAATAACAAACGTGAGAAAGGGAGGGGTCCTCACCCCCGCCGGCTCCAAATTGGCCGCGCCGCGCTCTTGAGGAAAGCCAGCGAGCGGGTCTCGTGGCGAGGGGAACACATGGTGCGGCGAGGGAGCTGTCAGGGACGCTGTGCCCGCGTGAGCCAGGTTCAGAGCGGCTGATGCGCATCGCAGACACGCAGCTCGGCGCGGACAAAGACTTTGTGGGCCGTTCGGGGCTTTCGGCGCCGCGAGATACCTTCGGTGGAGTCATGCTGTCTCAGAGGCCAATAAAAGTGCAGATACCAGTTTCGCTGTGAAACGAAAATCAAGCAGCGATGGTCACAGGATAAAACTACGATTTTAATGACTGATCTTTTTGGTTATTCGACTACGTGCCCTGCAAAGTTTTTTATTGTACAAGCACTAAAAGTTTTTTAAAGCCAAAACAACATGTGAAACCAAAAGAAAGACTTTTAACTCTCAACCATTTGCAGGTCACCACGGAGACCTGCTGACCGGTGCATGCTCGCGCTGTTGCGCCACAACAACTTGCGAAAAGTGATTGATTCTTTTGCTGCCGCGTTATATTCGGCGTCTTTATAAACACTCAGCTCACAAGGTTGGAGGCTGTGTAAAGTTTGCACATGGATATTTTACGTGTTTTACATTAAAATGATGCATATTCTACAGAATGCAAAAGCCTCTTTTTTTCCAAGCATTTTTTTTACAGTGTAGCTGTTCCTCGGCCCCTCCCATTTCCACGGCGAGTTTAGATAACTGTCTGCTGACCTTAGCTTCCTATCTGCCGCACAGACGGCGCCGTGCTACCAAGTCGGCTCATCTGAGTCCCGACGAGAGTCTTTGTGACGTCTGCAGGTTCTTGCCGTGTCAGGTGTTCCCCCACAGTCCACAGCAAGCCCCCAGCCTCCCCCCCAGTATTGACAGATGACTCTAAATTGCAGTTGTCGCCTCTTTTAATAAACTGGTGACTTATTTCAAGCGTACGCTGCGCCGTCAGCCGGGACGGAGTGCAGCTCGCACGCCACAAATATCCTGTGGTCTGGACAAACCAGATAAAAGACTGTTTTGAACTGTGAGCCATGTCGAAGTTTCCCGGGTCGCCGAGTGAACAGAGTTGAAGCCCGTCCTTTACTTGAACCCTGACGAGCTCCGGGATGTTTTTCCGTCACACAAACGTACGCTACGTTTGTGTTTTCCTCACCGCAGTGAACTCCGTTTGGTGTCCCTGCCGGGAGCGGTCGGTCGGCGAGCGTTTGAGGACTGGATTGAAAAAAGGGGCATTATTTCGGGAGGGCTCGACGGTTGGGTGGTGGAGGCGAAGGTGTCTCCTGGACGCCAGGTGAACTGTGTGGCGAGCGGAGATGTGGGCCGGCGAGATGAATGAGTCTGTTGAGGAGGGAGCCGGGGAGTCGGGGGGGGGTGTTCGGAGGGGGGAAACGCCTTGTTTTTGTTTTTCATTACAAGAGAGCGGTGGGGGTGGGGGTGGGGGTGCAAGATGGTTGCCCATTGGCTCAAGTTACCCTTTGGATGATGTGTGTGGAGCGCTGCCTAGTGCAGCTGAGCACACTGCACTCAAAGGGCCCCTTTTTCAACCCAAGGGAAAGTCATCCACTCGCTCGGACCCCCACTCCCTTCCAAAAAAACAACACCACCCCCCCCCTCCCACTGGCTCTGCTTGCAGACCCCCTGCTCCTTCCTGCCCACCCCCCCTGGCTGCGGACCAAATGCTTCATGTGGCTCAGACTGGGGCAGGTTGGAGGTGGCCCCCCGCCCCTGTCCTCAGAAGACACTTGTTTTCCAGCAGGATGAGGGCGTGTTGGTGTTGGCAGGGTGGAGCAGAGGATTGAAGGGGGGGGGGGGGTCCAGCAGACGGGGGGCAGGTGGAGCTGCCCCCCCCGGGACAAGGGGGAAATAAAAGAGGCAGAGCACTTTCACACGCCCTTTTTTTTTCACGCAACACCTTCGTGCACCTGTGGAAAGGAGGCCCGTCGTTAGAGGCTGTTTACGCTGCTCAATACGTGTTTTAAAGAGTCCAATTTAGTCTCGCAGCTCGGATGAAGTCCTTTAAAATTAAACTTGAGATTACGACGCAGTTACCGAGATCGTACGGCGGGTTCGCCGCAGGGCCTTCCCAGCTACCTCCGAACGAAACAGCTGTCGGGACTGAGAGGGTCTCACAGGTGACGCCCTTTTTTCATGGGAAAAAAACAAGGAAAAGCCCGCGTGCACGTGCAGCACATGCGCGTGACGCCGTGGCCAACCCCCCCCAGGGAGCTTCATTTCTCTGATTAGGTTTATTGTGGTGGCGGCGATGGCCAGCGGAGACCCTCGCATTGTTGGAGTTTGTTTACCGTTCAGGCGGAGTTAGCCAAAAGGAACGGGGTGGGGGTGGGGTGGGGGGGGGTGAAGAGGGGAACGGCGAGCTCGGAACAAAGGACCGGTTCATGGACTTGCTTGACTAATGGCGGATTGAAAGGCCTTTATGAACAAATCTGAATGGAACGAGGACAGAGAGGCGATATCTGCTGATAAAAAAAACAAAACAAAAAAATGCTCCGAATAAGAGCAGACAGCCCTTTCGGATTACGTACAAAGCGTTCACGGGGAGCCACTCGGTGTTCAGTCCAAGATTAACTCCACTACTTTTTAATTTGCACTGGGTGGAAACATCCAGACGGCTGGCAGGGGGGGCTGCTTCCTGGAGGATCCTGGCTTGTTGTGCTGCGGGGCTCTGGCAGGGACGCGGGGTTTTCTGGGGTCACATTATGCGTCTTGATTCAGGTCCACAAAGTCACTGGAGCGCGCGAAGAGCTCCTCGAATCCAGCTTATTTCCCCAGAACGGTTTCGTTTTTGTTCGAGGGGGGGGGGGCAGCAGGTCGGACGTTTGTTGGAGTTGCGCGCGACATTTGGACTCTCGCAGCTGTGCGGCACGATATTGGACGACAACACAATGTGCGGCTATATTTAGGTCAGCGCAGCAGACTGTAGCTCTCTGGATTTGAAAGTGCGCGGATGTGGGCGAAAAACGCGGCGTTGTCTCCGAACACCGTCCTCCCAAAAGAAGTGGGAACCTTTTATCTCAGCAGAACAAAACGAGCGAAGCAGCAGCAGCAGAAGAAGCGCCGCATTAGAGGCCTGTTTGTCCGGCTGAATGTGTCACGTGTGGGCGCACAATGAGAGCGGCCCTTGTTTACGAAGTACAGACGCATCAACTGAGACTGGGCGATCTTATCGGCGATCCAAGAGAATAAAACGCGAATTTGAACGTGATGACAGTGAACTTGGTGTCGCTAACGACATGAGTAATCTCATGAGTCCAAAATCATTCTTCCTCGTGTATTTTTATGATTAAATTTAGGTCAGTTAAAGAGTCCCAATGTTTGTTTTTCCAGTTGCTGATTGGGGTGAAAAAACAAACAAACAGCACAGTCTGCTTTGTTTTTTTTCTTTGAACGCGTGTGACGACTGACTCGAGCTCTTCCTCAAACCTTCTGAAAATGTCTCACGGTCTGACTGAAAGTCTCAACTGAAACTAAACCTGCACACGCTGAACTCTGACAGTCTTAGTCACCATTTTTTTTCGCTCTTGGTGCGTTCAGCTGCGTCAGGGACACGTGGTCGGGCTCCCCTCGGCCTGCCTGTCTGCCTGCCTGCGTCGGCGGCTCTCTCTCTCGCTCTCTGCGCCTTGCTGACTCATTCTGGTGTTTTTGTGTGTGTGTGTGTGTGCTTGCAGACGTGCCAAACTACGGCTCTACTTGGAGCAGCTGAAGAAGCTGGTGCCTTTGGGTCCAGACAGCACGAGACACACCACTCTGAGCCTGCTGAAAAGGGCCAAGATGCACATCAAGGTATTGCAGGAACAAACGCAGCCACGTGATCGAACGCCCGAGTCTCGGGCGCGTCCGTCTGAGCGACGCTTCAGTTTCACTGTGAGGAGTTGACAACTGCAACAGTGTGTTCTGCTGATCTGTCCAAATCAGCACTTTTTCACGCATCCATAAAATTTGCTGTCATTAAAATCCTTTCGAAGGTTTTTTGTTTTTATCCCAGAACATCCTCGATAAAAGTGGAGTTGTTCTCCTTTTGTGTTCTCCTTTTACGCCTTTTTGTTTCTTCAGGCTGTTTGTTTTTTTTCCCCTCCACTCAAAGCGTTGAATTGTTTCCTAATCTTTCAATCTGAGACGTTCGAGGCCGACGAGAACAAAAAAAAGAAGAAATTCTCGGATTGTAGAGAAGAAAGAAAATGTTCGCAATCTAATCAACAAACAGAGATGGACTCTATCTGTTGGAGCCATTGTTTTGTGCACAAAGTAGGAATTTAGTTTGTTTTGGTTTGTTTGGGACAAACTTGCTTCTTGGCTGATTAACTGCTTCACTGTAGACAGCAAAAAAAGCCTGAAATGAGGAGTCACGCAGCAGCAGCAGCAGCAGCAGCAGAGTCACAGGAGGGATTAATGACTCGGTATCAAAGTCCTTTTTTGTTCTCCTGCACAGGACGATCTTTACGTACAGTTCAGGACACGCTGCTCCGCTCTCGCTGTTTACAAGCGCCGGCAGTGTGGTCGGTGGAAAATTCAGACGGAGCGAGTTTTAACCCTTCACTTCCTGTTTATCTCGCGTGTCCTCTCCGCGACGATTCTCGGCACTGCACCAAAACCGTCTCGCTTCGCTTGAGACTCGCCACCAAAAAAGATACTGCTCCGACACAGATAAATGCAAAGTGCGACAGCGACCCGAGTGACTCGCTGGCACCAAGTTTGTGCTTGTTTTTAGTTTTGAACCTGCACGAGTGGCTCCGTGTTTTGACTGCTCCTCCGTCGAGTGATTGCTCGGATTCCTTTCTTTGTAGCTCTTTCGCTAGATTGTCTGATTGTGAGGTCTGCTCTTTAAAGCGTTCACACTTGATAACATCGTCACTGAGTCTCAGCACGATGCGACTTGAAGGCAAATTTTTGGGGTGGGTTCGTGTTGCAGTTTGTACGAGAGAAAGAAATCAGGATAGAAAAGGGAAGTGCAAATACTTTGAGTTGAGCTATCAAAACAATGTTCTCTTATTTCTAAGATAAATGAGCCAAAAAATCTGCCAATTAAACAAATGAAAATTCACTTGTGAATTAAGGCAACTGGACTTGAAAAAAGCATGTAAAATGCTCACTTTTTAGGTGATTACATCTTCTTTTCAATGTGATAGAATAATTTTGGACTTGAAATATATTAAATCGCGTATTTTTGAAACATGCCGCACAATATATACATGAGTACATGTGACCAGAAGAAGTTTTGCTTCATTGGATGTCATCGGTGATGTTTATTTGCTCTCTTTTGCACGTGTTTGTGTGCCTGCAGAAGCTGGAGGAGCAGGACCGGAAGGCTTTAAATGTGAAGGAGCAGCTTCAGCGAGAGCACCGCTACCTCAAACGCCGCCTGGAGCAGCTCTCCGTCTCGGGATCCGTGGAGCGCATCCGCACCGACAGCATGGGCTCCACCATCTCCACCGACTCGGAGCAAGGTGGGCCGCCTGCAACCGTCCCCAAAAACACAAAAAAGCCGGCGCGGACCGGCCGCCGTTGCGCTTTCAGCGGGCCGAGGTCGCCCCGTTATCGGCTTCTCGACAGGCCTAATTCTGTGGCGCCACTTCCACGTAGTTACGAGGTTGAAACATGAAGCGCAAGGAAACCACACAAACAGCTTGGGGAAGGGGGGGGGGTTGTCACCCCTCTCCAGGTGACATCTGCAGCTCGCACGCGGGTGCGCCAAAGCGCTCGGGGCGGCTGCTTTGGTGCAGCCCGGAATCAAGCAAAACGCTCTCGATCACGTCGGTACGAAAGCAACATTAGAGGACAAACAAACGGAGGCTGGTTTACAGAAACCTTAAATAGCGGCCGAACCTCGGAGCCCCGTGACTGAGTCCTGCGCTCGCCAACGCGCGGCCCAGCGGCCCAACGAGCAGCGCTGGGCCGTGTGCAGCTTGTTTTGCTGAAGTTCCTGGATTATGAGTTAAAAGGGTCTATTTTCAGGAAGCATACAGATCATGTGATGTCCCAATAAAGTCATAAAGCGGCCGTTGGGACTTTTTCACATGTTAGGATTTGCACCAGCTCCGCCACACGTTAAAGGCTTCTTGCAACAGTGTGAGGAATGTAAATCAAATGTAGATTTGATGTAAATGACTGACGGCCGGCGTGCGGTTTCCTCCGCGTTGACGCCGATTCAGAAACTGTTTGGCTGCTTCCAACAGCAGCCGCAGCAGTGATCCCGTGATTAGACCAGCTTTGTTTGCAGGTGATGGCTCCGAGTCAACGGGGTTAACACCTCAGATTACAGCTCAACGAGTCTGGCTCCGCCGTTTCGCTGCCGAGGGCGGGAGACGGCGAAGGGAGGGACGCCGAACTGACGCGGTTTGTCACAGGCATGAAAAACGGCAGCCGGGTGTCACGCGAGGTCACCGTCAGGTTGCGCGTGAGGATCTTTATTCTGAAGGCTTAGCCGATCACATCAGAGTGAAGGCGTGTGTTAGGAGATGTGCGGCGGTGAGACGCCCGGCAGAGTTCCCGGTTTATCCGCGTGGATGAACGAGCGACAGCTGATTGCGGCTACGAACTTTACTTGAACTTTATCGGCGTTTTCTTGAGCGCCACTTGCGTTCGAAAGGGGGGGGGGACCTGCTGAACGCCAGAGTCAGGCTCCAGTGAAATGCTTGGACTGCCGGAGGACTAATCCTGGATGAGGTAAACACACGGGCGCTTGTTTATCAATGGATGGGGCTTAGCCGTAGGAGCGCTGGGATCGGCCCGCGTGAATGGCTGCCCTTAAATCCAGGTTTAATCAGCGAGCGCAGCAGGCGCCCTCATAAAGGTTCGCACACTCGGAGGCAATAAACACTTTTTTTCTGACTCTGGGTCTGTTTTTCGCACAATCGCTCAAAGTAACTGTGTGCGTTCCCTTTCCAGAGGTGGACATCGAGGGCATGGAGTTCACCCCCGTCGAGGCGGACAGCGTGGACAGCATCAGCGACGGCGAGGAGGAAGAGGAGGAGGAGGAGGAGGAGGAGGACCACTACAGCCTCCAGAGCAGCTCCAGCGACACCAGCTACACAGCCACACATTCCCACAGACTGCAGCCGCACCACTGTTGAAGACGCCGCGCGGCCGCCCGTCTCACCGCCAGCTTCCTCGCCCTGTGCTCTCCTGCTACACACCCCCCCCCCCCCCCACGCGCTTTAGGAAAC
>JASSRZ010000505.1:0-12871 GCA_032164315.1 Malacoctenus gilli
GTGTGTGTGTGTGTGTGTGTGTGTGTGTGTGTGTGTGTGTGTGTGTGTGTGTGTGTGTGTGTGTGTGCGTACGTGTGATTATTTCGAAACACCACCTGGTACTTCCAGCATCTGTTTTCAGCTCTGCTAGATGCATCAAACATGGATTTTAGTTAGTTGCAGTTGTTTAGTTTCAGTCACTTAGACTGAAGCAACCATCCTGCTCTGATAGAGTTCAGTCTGGCTACAGTTATGGTAACCCTTATTCAAGATCATTGAATTTTTTATTTTAGTGTTCTCAGAATTCCGCTGGTCTGTGAATGTTTTTGTTTATATACAGGATTTTGTTCAGGTGTGTTTTCTCACAAACACTCCTCTTCTTCCAGGTGTGTGTGTCTGCTCCACCCTTGGCTGCCTGTAGCTTCTGTCAGCCTGATTCTCTTTCGTGTGAAAAAGTGGTTCTGGTCCCCTCCTGGTTCAGATCAACAGTGTCAAAAATGCCACTCACAACCCACATCTGGCCCCCCTGGGGGGGGGGGGGTTCATCCAGCCTGCTTGATGATTTTGCAGTGTAAAAATGACTACTGCTTTTGCTAAATAGTGTTGATGATATTCTCTTTCCAGTCGAAGTGAGGCTCATAACACAGGACAGGAGATGACAACAACACCATGGAACAAAGACTAGTTTAAGCTAGCTATCCTTACTACTTGCAATAAGTACCAACATTTGTGAGATGTACACAGTTTCACTGTATTTGTTTCATCCTAAAATTACAGGAACACTTGTACTGATCAGTTTAAGGTAAACATGATGCTGCTGGTTCAGATCAGTTCAAATCAAGTTTGTCTGTATGTGCCTCTGAACTAAAATAAGTTTGGGTGCTCCACCCACAGCTCTCATGCAGTATTTTCACGTACTAGTAGGTTTGATTCTTGTGTTTGAATTTCAGGTGCCATTTCTATATTTTTTGGGGGGGACATGACACTCACAGTGTGTGATCACAATACTGTACAAGAGGTAGAGAGTGTCATTTGTATGCACATTGTTTCAAATGACAATCACTGTTTGGTGGATGGAACTGAAACTTCCTTCTCTCCTGCTCCGTCCCATTTAAAACAGGACCTCATGCAGCCCAACACACTACAAACATGAGAAAACACCCTGTTCAGTGAGCTGCATCCTCTTTGAGGGGAAGCTCCTGCTTCAGCAAACACACCTGCCATCACCTTTCAGTCCTCAACATCCGTCTTGGAATTTTCTTCAGAGGTCTTTGACTTCCACTGTCTGTTACAGGCTCACAGAGCAGCTGTCATCTTCTCTCCCTTTTACATCCACCATCACTGTCTACACATTCTCCAGAGTTCACCTGTGTATCTGTCCTCATCCATCTGGTCTATTATGTCGAAGGGGACAAAATAATTAAGCACAACACACAAACTTTTCTCTCCCAGAGCTGTCATCAGAACCATTTACGGGAAGAGTGTGTTTCCTTTTTTCCTCCTGGTTTCTGTCATAGTGTGGTTGTTTTCTGATTCATACATGCAGCGTAAGTAGGTCAGTGATGAACCAGAGACGGCATGTTAGGACACAGTGGTCCATGCACCTGTCCACCAACTGGACCACCTGGCTTCTTACTCTGCACTGCACACTAAAAAACTCTGCTGTCTAAGAAAGCATTGCCAAGTCTGCACACATCAGGGCCGTAGCCCCCAGCAGGGAGTCCCATTCCCAGACAGGTTTATTTGCCGCTCTGACCTGCTGTAGACACAAACACCGCAGCTGGCTTAAACATCCAGCGCAGCGTCCTTCTGAGGACAGCTTCAGTGTGCTGAACAACTCCAAAGACACTCATCTCAAACAAACAATCAACTGGCAACAAAGCTTTGGAAAATAAATACTCCATAATTCCTTTAAACACACATATTGTACATTTACACCAGCCCCTATGAAAACATAGCTTCAAATACAGATTTCCTTTGATTCCTATACTACATATTCATCTTAACATGTTTAACTTACCTGCATGACAAGTGATTGCTGCTATCCCGCATGTGCTCTTGGATGGTTCTGTTGTGTAACATGACCAAATTGGGAATTATTAAATTCATATAAAAAAAGAGGCTATGAGTTATAACCTAAAAATTCAGATTTTTGAACTTAAAAAAGAAATAAATTAAGCAACTTTGTGATCTGTTCTGGACACATTGCCATAGCCTGTGCCTCATGCATGCTTCTCTCAGACCTTTTTAAAACCTTTTTTAAAAACAGTCTGTTGTCTCTCCCGGTTCCTGTTGTGTGACAATAGATTTACTTATTGTCACTGTCCTTTCCTGTCTTGCCACCTCAGCTTCTCCATTTACACCAGTGAGGTTCCTTCATGAGTCAGCTTGTCTCCCATCACATATCTGTGCCTTTCACACAGGCATGAAAAAGCCTTGAGACAGAACAGTTTGTGCTAAAGAGGTTTTTCTTTCATGGTATATGTTTGAGTAATTATGACTCAGATTTTGACAGGTCAGATCATCTGTAAAACTGCAGCTCTCGTCCTGGAGTCACGACTCCCCAGAATTTACCTTCAGACACAATAGTGATCAATGTGGGTACACTCACCATGTGTCAGTGGGAGTCAGCTTGATGCTGCTTTAGGAAGAAGTGAACCAAGTTTTCTGTATGTGTGTGTTGTTTACTCATGCTGCTGTCAACCTGCAAGTGAACACTTGTTTTACACAGCTTCTTATAGACAACAACCTGTGACATCAACACCTTGTAAGTGGGTTATTACAGCCTTCATCCTGTTTGTGGATTGCAGTACTGCAGGGAGCACACAACACATTTAGATAGTGTGAGATCACAAACAGCTTTTGAAATGGCCAGGAAGAGCAGGTGGCCACTATTAAAAGACATTCCTTGACTTCAACGTGTTCTCAGCCTGTGGTGTGTGCGTGCGTGCGTGCGTGCGTGCGTGCGTGCGTGCGTGCGTGCGTGCGTGCGTGCGTGCGTGCGTGCGTTTGTGTGTGTGTGTGTCTTTGGCAGGGGGTCACTGGGTGAGTGCTCAAAAACAGATGTGTATCTCTGCTGTGTAGGTGGCCCACAGATGACAACATGGGAACAGTAAGACACCACAGCAGAGCGTCCACATACCAGCCACAATGGGCTGCCCAGCTCCAGTTCCAGAAGGGTTCTCATTTCTTCTGCTGACCTTTGAAGCTGGAACTTGAGCCCATCCTGACAACTCATCTCAGACCGTTTGACACATCAGCTTGTGCTCTGTAGAACAGAAATATGAGGGGCTGTGACAAAATCTTTGCATCTGCCACCCATCACAAGCATCATGGAGGGAAGCTGCCAAAGTCTTACTGAAACAAACAAAAGAGCAAATCTACTGCTGTAATGGGACTGAACAGCAGTAGTCTGTCGAGGAAAAAGTGGTAAGAGTGTCCCCTCACTCACAGAACAGGCAACTAGACAGGTAGTCCTGACAGGTAAATGTTGCTGTTGCTTTTTCCTTCATGTATGTGTGTTCCAGTGAACATTCACCTTACAATGATCCAATGGCATGCTAGTGTGGTGAAGCACAGAATCTGTGAGTGACTTTACAATCAGCTTCTGCTTCATGCACATGATATTTATAATCATTTTTCCAGCTGCCAAATGAAACCTGGTTCCTTTTGGTTAACAGTGAGTGAGTTTCATCCCACTGGTGATAAGTTGTTTAAAGAATCTCAAAAACACTCCAGGGTTTCAATGTCATATCATGTTGTTCTATCTATGCAATGTGCTAAATGTTTCCTTGGGTATTCTGATACCATTGCTGCAGCCTAACAGTGTGTGTTGTGAAGCTGATCTCTGACATCTGACTGCTCATCTTCAAAGGAGAACTGGAATCTCCACTAACCATCAGACATTTTGGAATCAGCTTTTAATTGAATGTGAAGTGTCAAATGCCAACTTCAGTCTCTACTAACTTTGAGACCACTGGTCTAAAATCAATAAGTCTCCATCCTCATGTTTCATTCTGCTCCCGGTAGCAGCAAACTCAGTGGACCTTCAGTCCTTCAAGGACAGATAAACCTTTACACTCACCAAACTCTCATTTAATTACCCCTGCTTGTGTGTGTGTTGTCACTCATGCTATTTTCCTTGGTTGATCAACCACAAACTAACCAGAGAGAAGGTGCAATTTGTTTGTGTAGCTCACAAATAAACACTTGTACATTTGGTCCCAATGAGTGTAATGGGACCCCTGTATGATAAAAACTACAGCTCCATTTAGGTATGAGAGCTGCGGAGCTACTGTGGCTCTCTGGCTGGGATCCTGCGCTGAGGCTGCATGCTGATTACAGGTTAACGACGGCTGATGATCACGGCTGTTTTGTCAGAATGCGTCAGTCTGTGCCTGCCAGCTCTCTAACAACAGCTACCAGTTGTAATTGGCCATGACTGAAAAAGTGAGGTGAAGTTTGGCAGTATGTTCTCATCACTCCATCAGTCAGCTGTGGGGCGCCAGGAAGCACAGACATGTGTGCTGCTGTCTTTGTTTCTCATGTCACAGGTTGCAGCTTACGGGCAAAACAACATCAGAGGAGGGGTCATGTTTTGGATTGTTCAGCCTCTCTTTAGCTCTCATTTCCTCCCCATTAGTCATTCAGCACGAACACATTGTTTGTGCAGCTGATAACTCCACACCTGAAAATACATCATTCTGACAGGGGCTCGATGAGGCTGAATAAGCACTGAGATTAAATGATTTCAGCTATCGGTTCCACTCTGAGGAGTAAAGTCATTGCGCTGATAGCAAAAGACAGCTTGTTATTTGCTATGGGATGTATGTGTATGTGGTGGTGGTGGGGGGGGCTGTTGATACAACATTCCATGACGAGGAGATTTAATAAAGAGAAAAGTGTAAAAGAGTCAGTGGAGCAGTTGGATGAGAAGTGAGAGCTCACAGGGATGCAAAGAGTTTTGTCTGAAGGGGCTGCAGACAGAAGGCACAATGAATGTGGATTCTTGAGCACAAGAATGAATCCCCTCCAAGTGTCTATTTATCCAAGCAGCATGAATTATGATGAGGTCTTCCTCTCTTTTGACTTGATGTTCATTCCCTTTTCATTCAAAAGGTCAACAATGCGCAAACACCTCCAAAAGGCAGCATGGCGCAATGGTTTAGAGAAGGTAACCTGCATTCAGAGGGTTGAAGGTTGACGGTGACTGCTTGCCATCACTGCCATAGTCCATTGAGCAAGCAAATCCAGGCTCCAACCTGATAACTGATTCTGAAGTCTGCCAGCCGTGACCTTCATTGCGTCTGATACTGAAGGACAAGCTTTGTAAGTTGCTTTGAAGCCTCAGGCAGCTCTACTGTCATCAGCCAGTTCCTCCATTGCACCATCTGTGACTGACATGCTTAACAGCAGGGACAGTGGATTTGACTAAAAATGCTACTCTCTTTACTTCAGGCGAAAGAACTTTATTTCCATTTAATGTGACACTCGCACTCACAAGTCTTCAGGCAGACTCTACTCCTCAGTCCTCAAAAGACCATCATCCAGAGGCCAGTGAGAGTGATGCTGTCCGTGCTGTTTGTGTTTCTGCAAGCTGGCTCTCTGGAAGCAGTTACTTTGTGATACATGAGCCTCCAGCAACTTCCAAAAAAACATTGTTTGCCATCCAGTTTACTGCAGGTAACACAAAGCTAGGTGGCTTTGTGTTCCTGGTGACATGTGGTGGACTCCTGTGAGCCCCGTGATCCATTATGTTGGCTCACAAACAGGTGGAGGTAACCATCACCACAGAACATCCCCTAAATACCACAGGACCAAAGCACAAAGGACAAAAACAAGCTTTTAACATCTTTATTCACATTTCTGAGCACAGCATTCAATAAATATATAAAGAATTTGGCTTGAGTGGTGAGCCAGCATCAGCTTCATCGACACCAGCATGGACGCAGCAGTCGAGTCGGCTGATGAGTATGAAGCTAGACCAGAGCACGCAGCAGTGTCATAATATAGGAGGTGCAGGTGAGTGGGGAGCCAAAACGTAATGCGGCTCCATGCCTGTGGTCCATGGTGACTGATGGGAGGGCCTGAGAGAGCAGTCTTCAACAGACTGAGTGAGGGGTCTGAGGGGAACACCTGTCAGAAAGTCCTGTCTGAACAGACATGTGACCTGGACCATGACAGACAACTACAAGGAGAATGTTATAACACGGATGGGATCTACAGACAATCACCTCCTCAGAATACAGTCTTTGCATTCACTACTGTTCATTTGCGTTCATTTGATTCAGATAAACCTGGACCCAGCTGAGAGCATCTCCTCACAAAAACACACCTCAGTGTCATGTGTGGTTTGGGATTTTCCTCCTTACAGTTGAAGTGCTGGTGACACCAGCACCTCAACACTATCCACACAATAACACTAATCTTTGCAACCTGTCCTCTGAACTGCAACTGGGTTTTCTGGAAAGCTTTACTGGGCAATCTTGGTGCACGCACGCACAATGGGACTCGACTTGAAAATGAGGATTTAAGTTGTTTTGACTTCCTCTGAGCCTCTTGATTATCTGTGTGTGTTGATTTGAATGAAGCCTTAATCAATGATCACAACAAAACAGCTGAGGTCAAGAAAACACTACAGAGGGCTGTTATTTGTTATAGTGGCCAACAGGCTCCTGGAGACTAATCCTGTATTTGCTTTTATTAAACCAGCAGTGACGGTGCTCTGAATACAATTAAATTGTGATTAGGCTCAAATTGGTGTTTTATGTGTTGTGTGTAGGTTCTGTTTGATGAGTGAAAGTTCCGTTTGATGAGTGATAACCAGAAACGGCGTATTTAACTCCAGACCACTGAGACTGCAACAGTCAGAGAACTGGAGTATACAAGACCTGAACTCACTTCAGATTGAATAAAAACTGGTAGAAACTCAGCCTGGAAGTAACAACCCATCGAAGAAGAGTTTTCTGATCTTAGATGGCCAGAGATTTAGCTAATTGCTGCCCTGAAGATTTAAGGGACAGCCAACAAGAGATGCAGAATGCCTTTAATCCAGCTTCATGAATCTGAAACTCAGAAATCCAGAAACTCAGAATTAAAGGGGCTCAGTCAGGCTTTTGCAGCATTCATGCCGGCAGTGGAAAAAAGATGACTCGCCAAGGTAAAGCCGCTGTTGCAGGTGCTGCTGCTGCGAGGCAGAGGACATGGAAGAATACAGGTCAACAACATGTTAATTTGTGTCAGCTTGCAGCAGAACTGAGGAGCAGTTATTGAAATGACTTGGGTCATGGGACACATTCTCTGCCTGAAGCAACAAAGCAGGTAAATGTGCCTAAAGTGTGATACGACTTGATTCATTTAGATTTCTGGTGCTTTAGGAGCGTTTGTCATTGTCCTGTAAAACATTGTTATTTTTGATACGATGGTCTTTGCAAAAAGTTCTCTGTGCAATGAACCCAACGTCTCAGTTGTGACCGAGCCCCTTAAGAAGTTGAATTCAAATGTAATATAAAAGCTCTCCTGACAGTCGGCTGTTCCACATGAAGAGATGCAACTCTGAGTCGACACAAACGCTACTGTAGAGTCAGATGACTCTGAGCAATCACGCTGAACACTGGAGGTTACATATATCATTTGGGAAGAGAAAGGGGGAATACTTTCACTGAATGGAGTGATGGTTGGTGATGGGGCGGCTCAAAGAGATCATTCACCTTTGTGTGGAAGCGCAGATCAAATGTTCAGACTGTGTGTTGGACTTTGAACATCTCATGAGCTTGAGTTACCTCAGTAAGAAACTGACTGGCCCCCTGAACCAGATGGGCTCTACTGATTGTCATGCAGCTCAGGAGGATGAGAGACATTGCAAACGGGTCCAGGACGGCTGAGTCAGGTTGTGTTGTGTCGGTAATGTTGTGTCATGTCTAATAGTGTCGTGTCGTGTCATATAGTGTCATCTCGTATAGTGTCGTGTTGTGTGTTCCCTGCTCTCGACAGAAACTAAGAACCAGAGATCTGTGGCCATAGGTCTGATAATTATTACATTCAAACGTGTCAGCACAAGGACACTTTGAGAGGTTTTGTTGCAGAGGCTCAGTGTGTGTGGCCAACATCTCAAATGGCAAGAGAGCAGCTCAGTCCATTTGCTGGTCCGACCCCCACACAATGGCCCAGGGGCAGAGCAACCAGTCCACATCCCACGATAAGAGCCTGCAGCAAGGATGCAGTAACGCTGAGATATGATATAGAGGCCACAGCAGCAGAGAACGTCCGTACGCAGCACTGCCGCACTGCCGCCATGCTCACTGCTCAGTGTCACACAGTGTGTCTGCAGTGAGCTTGCTGTGTGACTGCAGCTGGTTCCCTCCACCATGGCGGAGGAGTCTGAGACAGAGCAAGACTCCATCAGCACCCTGCACCACAGATCCCGCTGGTCCAGTCCTGGATCACGCCGGCCTTCACAAGCTTCAACAGGAACTCCTTCTCCTTCGAAATGTTGTGAGTCCAAGACTGCAGAGAGCACACAGAGCAAAACAAAAGTTACAAATATAACTACAGTTCTATGATTCCCAGAAGGACTGCCAGAGGGCGGTGCTGAAAATACTGATAGTTCCCTTTGCGCTTGTGGACACACTCCTGGTAGAGTGACAGCGCACCCCCGAGGGGATTGGGCAGCCTGACACCTGGTGTGAATGGCATCCAAAACTCAGTGAGACAAGCACTTCTTGGAGGGGGCAGAGCTCTTGTTAGGGCCACCATAGCAAACAAAGAGCTGCTTGGACAGATGCATGTCCGCAGTAGCAGCAATATAGCAATGCAGGCAGCTCAAATGGAAACAGGGAGGCCGAGGCAGCAAGTGAAACAGTGTTATCCTCTTGGGCAGCTGAAGGTGCGAGAGGAATCATGTCACCCTCTGGGGGAATCACTGGCATCAGCCGGGTGGGCCCTCTGTGAAAGGGTGGGGTGACGTGCCCGCAGGAGGGACCTCATCTCTGCCAACTCCTCATGTAAATGACCCACCTGTGAGGCCAGCTGCTGGTCAGCTTTGGCCTTCTTCCTACAAGGGCCAGACACATAGGCAAACATGTTCCAGCGCTTCGAGTGCCTTTGTTGAAAGGCCGGGAGCAGTCCAGGGGGAGAGGGGCCATCCTCACTCACAGAAGCCATCTGCTCCGGCCATCAGGGCACTAGGCATATAGCTGCAATTCATGCATGGCTCATTAGACACTCCTTCCGTAAGCTGGTTAAGCCCGAGGCACCTTGGGCAGAGGTGATGGCCATCATCGGGTTGAAGGAGGTCACCACAGGAATTACAGCGGTGGGAGTCCTCCATTGAAGGGTATCTGGTCGCGGTAAGCTGGTCTAAGTGGCTCACGCCACATTGCAAGTAGATGCCAGAGGTGCTAAATGCAGTCAGTACAGATATTGATCAACTGTCATGGACAAGGATCACTGTGAGGCGGGAGAGGGGGCGCGAATGCTGCCACCACCGTCAAGGCCAAATTGGGGTATACCTGCAACACACTGACCGGGGTGGGACGGCACGGACACCATCCAATTCAGCAGGGTGGCTGCACAAAACTAGCTATGTTGTAATTCCCAGAGCCCGCTGGCTGACGCCAGGCTATCGTGAGTATTAACGGGATGGGAGGAAGGCAGGTGCGGCCGTCAGACCTCAGGATATACACAACAGATAAATAGCGGGACGAGTAATGCTGTCGTCACTATTCAGCGAACTCAAAAAAGCTTGCAGGTGAATGTCGGGGAAGAGAGCGTGGACACTATATAGCCGACAAGTCATAACTTAAATACTGGCATTAGCCATGCTACTCACCCTAAGAAATGAAGAAACTGAAAGAGATGCCGATGCGGCGCTAACAAACCTGTGGTGACACCGGAACTTATCACCTGTCTCAGGTCATCCAGGGGTCATAAGGGGCTATTTTGGTATTCATACTCAAGCGACGCATGCGCAAAGGGAATGTTCGGTGCTTTCAGCACTGCACTCTGGCGGTCAGCATGGATGAAATGGAACGTCAGTCACTAGAGTGACAACAAGCACAAGCAATGCGGCTACCACCAGCAGGTCTCCTACATACAGTGTAATACAGTGACGTGGTACTGATTTGGTGCAGCTTGAATATCATCTACGCTGACTGCTGTGATAGTGTTTGTGCAGATTCTCATTGTATGAGCGAGTAACAGTGCATCATGCTGCTCTGAGAACAGCACCTAATACCTCCGACACACGGACACTTAGGCCATACTAGAAGTTTAAGGCACATCACACTGTGCAATACAGATCAAATAACCCTTGGTAGATAACCACGTTCAATGTGTGGAGACTGTGTGGCAACATGCCACTTCTGTGAAGCTGCCTGTGGTACCTGACATGTTACGTAGGATGTCTGTAAACAGTAGAGGACCATCGCTTTGAAAGCACAGCCAGTGGCTTCACCTCCTTAGGCAATCTTATGTCGGGGACAGCCCAACAATGTGTATCTTGGGCAGAGCACTAGTCAGAACTGACTTGGTTCTCTCAAGCAGTCAGGCACAGAGCCTGTGAGCGTCTGGTCGTCAGTAACTATTCTGGGGGCCCCAAAAGGACCACAGCAAATCACCCAAAAAGACCACAGCAAATTATCTTGATGAATACAGGATTAAAAAAGCACAGTTAACTCCTTACAGCTGGTTTCCTTTCTTTTCACCGAGTCATCTCAGATTCAAGTCTTTCTTCACCTCTTTCATGGCAGACATTCGGATCTTCTCGTAGTAGTGCAGCGGGGCATGGGGGGTGCTCATGTTGTAGCCAAATCCAGCAACAGCTACTTCATCACAGTTATGGAGAGCCATTGTTATAGCGACCGCCCCCAGTGTCGGGATGTTCTGAAAAACAAACTCATTTCTCAATTTGTCGAAAACAGCAGAGAGAAGAGCCACGACCAGCACAGCACAAACATCTAGTCTGTGGGCTGCACAATGTGTGAGTGAAGTGACTGTGTACTCTCCCAGAGGTAATTGCTGCTCGTTTCAGGGACCAGCAAGAGTCAAAGCAATGTAAACACAGCGCAAGGGGAGGGGCCAGCAGGCTGCAGCTCTGGCTGACTTCCACCTTTGCTGTTGTTAGGAGAATAGGAACATAGCACCACTCACCCCTCTCCCCATCTGCCCGTTGTTGTGAGGTAAGCCAATCAGCTTGAAGGAAGCCTCTTGGATGAAGTAGGGGTTGAGGATGCGCATGTCACTGGGCTCCCTAGGAACATACTTAGCCACTGACTTCCAGAAACCTTCAGTGTTGTGCTGGAAACAGAAAGGAAGCCCACAACACAGTCACACTCAGACCCAACCAATCCTCAACTTTCTTTGTTTATCATCAAACCGTGATTCTACATTATTTCTGACAATTTGTTCTAAAGTCTAGTGCCACCATGGCAGGATGTTCCTCTATGTTTAAAAAATGGGATCAAAATATATCACGATAATTTTTTGGAAAAACATAAATATAGTCAAAAAGTAATAGTCATATGGAAAAAAGATCATTGATCGTGTAAAACAGGTTCATTTATATTGTAAATATATTTCTTTTTTTCTCAGCAAAGACTGACCTTTATTTTGCACTTCACTACTCAACACCTTGATAGAGTTATGGTTCACTTATTCTTTGAACTGGCGCAGCAAACAATCATCCATGAAATGTGTTTGCCCAGCCAGGAGAAAACGGTCACGGTGTCTCAGATTTACTTTTCATAGCAGAGAGACTTTGGGAGCGTTTGCTGTTGTTGAATGCCTGCAGCAGCTCCATGAGTGCTCAGCTGGTTTCCACAGCAGCCTTTTAAAGCTTGGACAGCAAAGGGGAAGAATGCTGCGCTCCAGCTGCTGCAGCACGGTGTATCCACTTGTCAGCTGAGGTGGGGAGTGATCTTGGCCCGGGACCACCCCAGAGATACACTCCTCCTGACAAGAAGTACACACTGCTGCTCTGACTCCAATGCTGCAGCACATTGACAGCAGAACATCCGTTCAACCTCACAGTCGAAGTCACCACTTTGGGAACCAACCCGGCTTCACGCCAGAAAGCTGGAATCTCATTCATTATTGTTCTGAAAGTTTAGCGAGTAAACCAATGCTTGTTTAAACACCACAATTCCAAGGGTGCGATAATATTGGAAGGAATTATGACTACTGTTCATTTATACTTTTTGAATTGAATTCAGTTGATTTTTTTTCAAATTGTCTTGTACTTATTTCCACTTGTTGGACTATTGCCTTGCTCATCATAGGAAGAGATCTTCGAGGCAGGCTTGTCAGAGGTGGTTCACCCCACTGACAGAAGAACATGTCAAATGTGTTCATGTGCACTGTAATGTTTTCTGATCAATGTCTTTGTGTCTCTTCTTCACAGCCTTTAAACCTGCCATCAGATGTTAGCCTCAAACCATTATGGTTGTGTTTGTTTCCACTGCTAAGCATTCTTCGTCATTCAACCAACAGCTATCAGACTTGGTGGCAGAATTTATCCAGATAACTCGTGTTACTGGTGTGGTCCCTCTGTGCCAACGTTCTTGTTCCAAGTTGATGGTTTGGTTCCAGGTTGATGGTTTTATCAGTATTGATAAAATACTGCACTGCAAAATGAGTTGCCCAAGTTTCCAGATATAAATACACTGGTGAAGAATTTTTGTGAAACTACTGAAATGATATGTCCATGCAGCAAGATTATTTCACTTGAGCAGAATTCTTAACACACAGAAAGTTATTTCAACCTGGCTTTTTTAAGTGTAAGACATTTGACGAAAAGAAAGAGAAAACAGCAATACTTATATACACTGCCTGGCCAAAAAAAAAGTCGCCACCAAAAAAAAAGGTCATACACTCTAATACTTTGTTGGACCGCCTT
>JASSRZ010000507.1:0-12863 GCA_032164315.1 Malacoctenus gilli
TTGTTGCTTCCTCCACTTCCGCACCATTGATTTGTTAATGTTAAATTCTCTCGCTGCTGCTCTATTCCCGTGTTCTAATGCGTGAATGATCGCCTTGAGTTTAAACTGCTCTGGTCACGGGCGGTGGCGGCGACGGCTCCTCGCTGGCAGCCTCGCTGCAGAGGAGCTCCCTGCTCTCTGTCGTCGCCGCACTCATGCTGACGCTGCTCAATCGCCACCGCCTCACGCGGTCATTTTTCCCAGCATGAACCGCACGCTTGAAGTCGGTGGCTGCTTACCGTAGTTGCGAGACCTGTTGTAGCTCAATATTGGTCCATATATAAGGCACACCGGATTACAAGTCGCACTGTCCACTTTCAAGAAAATTGGAGGTTTTTAGGTGCGCCTTATAGAAAATACAGTAACTCAAATCCAAAAGTCCAAAAACTCAAAGCGAAACACATGGTCATCCAAATAACGGATGAGACGTTTGGTGTCATGAACCAACAAAAAACAAAGGAAGACGGACAAAACAATAACTTAAGGAAGAAGAAGCAGGTGGTTTTAACCAGTCACTGAGACAGGATAGGTAAGGAAGAGGAGCGCAAAATAGAACAGGAAATGACTGACATGGAGATAAAACAAAACAAAATGTGATAGACGAAACTCAGGCATTGCAAGAATATAAACTGAGAATACTGAATCCAAGGGCACAAGAAACAAAAAAGAAAAGAAAATCCAAACATGAGGACAGCAGAAATCACGACAGATGAAGCACGTTAATGTGCAGATCATTTTAGAAACCAAATTTACCACATGCATCTTATGTTTTAGTTGAATGCAAACACCTCTAATCCACAACCCGTAATCTCATTGGACTTCAAAACCAACATTCCAGGACACAAATTTCTCCCCTTTGCTTACCTCTTGGGGATGTAACGGCAAGATTTGAGGGGAGCATTCCAATTGGGCATCTGCGCCTGCAATCAGACAACTTATTTCTCGACATTTCCATTATTTATCTGCTTTCTCCTCGAAGGTAATAACTGGAAGAGCATGCATAATTCAGAGTAAATCAGGACTAGGATTACTGTCATGTGAAAAGCACTTCAATGTGTTTAATGTCTGTGTCTCATCATTTCCTCATTGCTCCCATGGGACATTCACAGAGCGGGCTGAGGCACGATAAACACAATGCTCCTTCCATGCAGTCTTGGATTTGTCATATCTGGTCAGAACCAGTGGTGCTCACCACATCCAACATTTCTGTCCTTTCATTCAGCTGTGGGAGTTTAAATATATGATGATTGCCTTGGAGGATTTTTTTTGTGCTAATCTCAGCCCGGCAATTCAGTGTGGCTGCACCTCCTGTTAAGCAGAAACCTCACTGGTCTGGCTGAGGAGCTGTTTCACCTGCAGTAGGGAGTGCAGCTACCTCTTTATCAAGCAGCTTAGGTCCCCATCAGTACAAAATCTATGTGGTAAGTCCAAATAAATTCCACATATCCCCCTAAATGGTTGGTAAACCCTATAAATTCTGCAGTGCTCCTGGGGTGCTAAATAGAGTCCCTCTCAACACTTGGCTGTAACTGAATCAGGGGAAGCAGGCTGCAAAAGAAAGCAGCTGAAAGACAGCAGTGTGTAAAGTCCCAGCTGATTTTCTTCTGTTTCTCATGCTAGCACAATGGGGAAATGCACACAAACACAGACCACCATTAAGGGCAGCATGATAAGAAACTCTATATTACCTTTGTCTGTAAATAGTGATTAAACTATTTGAATGCTATCAATTTATGGCTCTGTTGCATCAAAGTTGATGGCAGTGGCTCCATTGGTTGAGTGGGTCAGCCATTGATCGAAGGGTCACTGGTTTGAGACCAGTTCCCAACTTGCTAATAGCAAAACCTGTTTTCTGCCGTTGTGTCATTAGGCAAAACACCTCACCCACCTGTCTCTCTCCACCCAAGTGTAAAAACGGATTCTGGTGATATACTGCTTGCAGCCTGACCTTGCGATGAACAACCATCCTGATGGGTGGGAGTAGCAATGCTCTCAATCGCTTAATGCTACAGTAACCAAAAAAGGTGCAGCTGCATGGGCTTCAGACTTGTGTGTGACTTTACCACCGGCTGCCTCTGAGAATGGCTGTGAATCACCTCTTCATTTGCTAAGCAATTCCAGTGAGGACAAAAAAAACCCCACTCACTAACATACAAAAACCAAAACTTCCCCTGTTTTAAAGCACCACATAATTGGTGCCCCGTGTTAGCCTATAGGACCAGCTTACACCGGCGTGCACCCAGGCACAACAACGCCATGGCCTAACACATGTTCAACTGCAACACTGGATGTAGAGATATGCAACAATCTTCCCACAACCCTGAAGAAAGAAGGGTGTGTTTGTTCAGTGTCCAGAAGTGGAGGCAATCCAGTCCACTACATGTGACCAAGAAGTGTGTGAGCTGCATACAACTTGAGAGCTGAATCCTTTTGGGAAGGACCTACTGTGGGGATATATCTGAATCTCTCCACCTGATGATAATCCCCAGCATCCTGTGTTATTTTGCTGTCTGTGATTTCAGTGTCTCCTCATTTCCCTTCCTACCATATCATTGCATGTTGCCTTTTCTAATGTTTCTCAGCTGTGATATGATTTTCATTAATCTGCCTCACATTTCTGGTTTTAGACTTTGGAATGACCGACTCTACTTCAGTCACAGCCTGCCTTGGTTACAACCTCCTCCTCTACAAACTCACCCATGCTTCTCCCGAGACACACTTGTTGCTGGTTCTGAACCCTTGCTTATCCAACATTGCCTCAGTCATTCCCACAGATTCTCCTGCTACAATTGTTCCCACTTTTACAGCCACATATGTCCTCGCTGTTGTCCCTTGACAACTGCCGATGCCTTTTCCAACCTCTTTTTTTCCACCCACTATCTAATGAAAACTCCTGCCACGTCATGATTGTCTGTCGTGTGTCCTGATGTGTCTTGGGGCACAACACCAGGCTGCAGTGGGAGTATGAGTTTTGCTGTCACATTATTACACTGCACCATGCTTATCCCAACAGCTCAGGTGGCTCGAGTTGAATTCTTCCAGAGTGATAGCATCAAAAATTGCCTTAAGTTTCGAATGTGTGTGTTTCTGATGGGTATCACTGATATCCATCGAATAAATTCTTATAAGGTCTTTGCTATAACATTCAAGTAAAAAGAGCACTAATTACACAGATATCACTGGTTCATCAATTCTGTATAAAACTAAAAAATAGTTACAATGTAACAGACGCAATTATGGAAGAGATGTTGCAGCTTTAAAAAGTGATAAGTACAAAAACTCGCATAAAATGATTTTTTTTCCCTTTATTTAAATCAAACTATGTAATGCCATTATGTTAAATCGAATTATGCTTAGTCTTAAAGTTTTGTTTATTTGTTTCTAGATTGAGATGATGTAATGTGTGCCTCATCAGCATGCTAGATCCTCATTATGATGTTCACTCTCAGCCCAGAGTTGCTGTGCCACACAGAAAAGTTAGCCTGTCTGGAAACTTTTTGTCCTGCTTAATGTCACATCTTTGGGCTCTATTAGCCCTTAATAATTGCAGCCTTTTTCCACTACACCCATCCAAACACAAAGGAGGTAATGATACTCTATTAGCCCCTGGCACACTGTCTGGCCCAGAGTGTTTGCCACAGTTTCACATTCCAATTGAGGCCTTTCTACCTCTAAAACATACAAATGATGCAAGTAAAGCAGAGATACAGCTTTCTTATTTCAATATCATTCACAGGGTTGATTAGAAGCACCCCTTGTTTAATGTAATGTCTGAACTTTCAAAAATACGGACACCTCACTGATCATATTAAATTAGTGGCAGGAACAGGATCATTAACTAAAACTAAGGACTGGAACAGATATAAAATTAGACTTTATTAAAAGAAATAAATTGCTGTTTCTGTTTTGAAAAAAAAGCTGTTTTGTGTTTTTCCCAAACTAACTTTAACTGTCTAAATAACTTTGAATGTCACATTTGTCAACAAACAACAAGGGCTGCACACACAGCAATTAGCTGAAACCAACAGCTATGCTCATCGCTTAAAACCTCCCTTTAACTTTCCTGAACCAGTCAGAAGCAACTCTCCTCCATTCAAACAGGCACTGAGGTAGCACCTTGATAGACAACTTTTCAGTCTTTAGCAACTTCAAGCATACCATAGGGTGCCTGAAAAGTGATTGGAATTCACTGCTTGGAAGATCTATCTACATCTAAATAGCAGCATGACAACTGAAGGTCCCATGACACGGTCATCTCCCCTTAAATTATTTTGGGGGGAGGACGTTGTGATGTGAAGGTTTTTAATGAAAATAAAAATCTGTAAAAAAAATTTAAGTTTTCAAATAAATGAGACATAAAAAAATTCCCTGTTATTCCCCACTCTTGAGAAGCAAGTGAGTCCATAGTGCCAGTGGCCAGAATTCTCAGACTCATGTGCCGCAACAACAATTTTTATTCAGCGTACTTTGAACGCCATTTTCACGATGGATGTTTCACAAAAAGCCAAACGTCAGAAATGTAAGGCCAAACTTCACAATGCAAACAGTGCAAAAGGTTTATCCAATGTGCATAAATGCAACAGTTCTTTGTTTATATATTATTTTTACACCAAAACAAAGACAGAAATTTCAGTTGTATTGTTCTTGATGCTACAATTTTACCATTGTTGCCAGTTAAGTTCCAAAGTGGCCAAAGAGATTTGTCTCCATAAGTGGAGCTATTCTGAATAAATAGCCAAACCCAAACAAGTACAGGAGTGTGCCATCTGTAAAATAGCTCAGAAAGAGTTCAGACAATTTTATTTCCAGGAGAAAAACACTGAGTTGTTATGTAGTGATTTCTGGATCTTGAGTAAATCACAGGAGATAAACACGAGAGAAAACCTGTACTTTTTTTTTTTCATTAGCTTTGTTCACATAATCTTGGAAAGTCCACAGGCTTCAGTAGAAACAAACAACAATATTCAAAACACTCCTGCTGTGGGAGTGAATCACAGAAGGTGTGTCTGAGCCGTCAGGAAGCGAGTAGCGTTTTGAATGCCAGAAACCAATTTGGACAGACCTTTAATCCTTCTTCCCTCACTCAGTAATACCTCGTACAAGGTGAAAATTCAGTCTTACATCTTACTGGGGCATTGGAATGATATAAGATACGACTCATAAATAATGGAAAATTGTGTGAAAGATTCACATTTAAAAACCTGCCACTGTGAGGTGTATATGCTTTGATTGGGCATTCCATCACAAAAACACATTTAAAACTGGAGGATAGCTTGCACTGTTAAAGACAAGAAAGTGCATCAGAGCAGTACACCTGACCACAACAGCAACAACAAAGTATTGTTGGGCTTCACTCCCTCTGAATAGACTTTGCCTAACTTTAACATCCCTGTCGAAGCAGAAAATGCTCTTGGACCGACATTCTGAAGTCTCTTTCAGAAGCACGAATACAGACATTAACCCAAGAACATGCAGAGGCCTTCTAACAGATGCCAAATAACTATAATCAGTGTCCACTCAGAGTTACAGGAGAAATTTGAGTATATTGAAAATAGCTAATGAATAAGGAAAGCGCTTTATACTTGTGCTCCTAGCATATAAACCCAGAACCAAGTAGAACATATTTGAAAATCAACCATTGTTATTTTTTTCAGTTCTGAAGTTTTGTGAACCCACTTACTTGTCCTGCTATCAGTTTAAACTTGCATCCCACACTTCCTGCCGAAAGAGTGCAAAGCAAGTATCCTATAGGAGCAAAATCTGTGCTGCTTCTGACTCTCTACTGTCTTCTCCAAACACTCAGCCTGCCACTGCTTTTACTTGTTTGCCTCCTTTTTTACTGAAAAGGTACTTTCTAAAGCTTTTCCTTCGGTCTAAATTCTTGCTAGTGTTGCACATAGCTTTGGACAAAGGCATCTGCTAAACTGTAGAACTGCATGTTAGAGTGTGTTCACTGGATTCAGAAAGTAAAATTCATGACCAGCTCAGATGGCCCGGTGTACTTTCAACCATGCGGAGATATTTTATCATCATGCTAACGTCAAAGCAATCTACAACCTTTCTATCCTGAAGGTCTCAAGGCGCTTTTTCGATCTTTGCCTGATTACAGCAAACATTATATTAGAAAGATTTACATGTTTTATTGTCAGATTGTCCTCCTGGATTTGTAATAAGACAATACTTTGCAAGGTTGCCAGTGTTTTAAATATGGATCGCTGCATGTGTGACAGCAAGGAAGTGATGTTTTAAGGCATGAATTGTAACGGGTGTTTGGACCCAAATTCAGTACAGTGGAGAGCAGGAAGAGTTGGTAATGAATCTGATTTATTTCATGGCCAACAAGGTACGGAGCAGGATGAGTGGTCAGAGGCAGGCGTGGGGGGAGGGGGGTCAAAACCAGAAGAGCAGTCCACGGAGGCAAAGGCACTGACGGGGAGGCAGGAGAGGAGTTGAGGCCAGGCAGAAGAGTCTTGATCCGTGGAGCAGTCGGACAACAGAAACGCTGAGGCAAGCGTGAAGTCAGGGACAGAAGGCAGGTGAGTTTACCTGGAGGCAGGCGAGAAGTACTGGTCAGGAACAGGCAACGGGTGATCAGGCTGGATAACACTGGGAGGTCTTGCATGCTGCAGAGGAACAATCTGGCAATGGGAGTGTGTGCTGGGGAGGTTTATAAGCTGGGCTGATTAGGTGTGATGCAGCTGTGGAGGCAGGTGAGCTGAGTTAACCTGATGAGGTGGGAGGAGCCGGCAGGTGGAGTGCAGCAGAGGGAGGGAGAGCAGAAAAATACTGTGTTTCAATGCTGAGTGACAGGAGGGGAAGCGAGACAGAGACTGTGACATGAATGAAAGAAACTTTATCACCCAAACCCCAACCATTCTTCAATCAAATGGATCTCCCTGAAAACAGTGTGTTTGCACAGTGAGGATCCTGTGGATAAGAAAGCTCATAAAAAAAGTTACAAGAGCATCCATGACGTGTTAGCCAATAATAACTTGTCCCCTTATGCCCTCAATAAAGGAAAGCAACTTTCGAAAGTGAGCATTCAGTACTGCTCCAATTTGCTGTCACCTCGCACATGTCATGTTTACACTTTGAAAGGATTTTTCTGACTGCATTGTTTGTGTGCATTTGATCTAACTTGTTTAAACCTTTTCGTGATGGTTTCACAGTTTTGCAAATGCAAACATAAACTTCTTCATAGTGAAGTTGACTTAGAGAGATATACTGGTCATTCGATTGGAAATAAAAAGTCATATTGTAATGACACGAATATAAAAATTTCCTTCATTACTGTTGCAGTGATGTTACTTTTGCCTAGATGACACATTTATATTCCTCTTTCAAATTTGGAGAAATATTCATGGGATGCCACTGTCCCACAAAAGCAGTAACCTACCTAACACAAAAGTCCTGACTTTTTATGCAATCCTTACTTTACTCAGATGATATTTCAGTCTTATATTCTCAGATGTTTATTCTTAGATCTGGCAAATGCAGGGTATACCATGGGCAGGAAAGAGAGAAATTCAAACACACAAACGGGCATTATAGACTCAACAAAAGGACAACTCTTAGAAAAACGCTTAAAACCAAAAGAACGTTTAACTCCACACAGGAGAGCCCTCATGCTTTGATTTTTTGCAAGTGCAGCAATACAAACCAAAAGCCAACCCGGCAACAGCCGGCTTCTTCACACTCATGGGAAGAACCGATTGTTATGCCTGGGTCCACACCAGTGTAAGCTGGTCCTACAGGCTCACACATGGCACCAATTATGTTGTGCTTCATAGAAGTTTGGTTATTGACAGTTTTTTAATTGCTAAAAGCAATAAGATTGCAAATTAAAATGATCAATTATAATTTAATAATTACGGAGCACCACCCTGTGAACAGGGACCAATAACCAGAACTAACAGTCTCTAAATATAGGGATTTACCAAAGAAATCACTAAATTTGAACGGTGATATCAAGCACTGACCATAGAACCAACAGGTATCAAAATAATGTGCAACAACCAACACTTAGAGACTTCTTATTCCACACACAACAGTTTATTACAAAATGTATATCTCTCACAATCACACATTGGCAAAAAATGCTAATCTAACGCTACAGCTAAATGGATAGAACATACAATCAAACGACAAATGGGTTACGGCGGCACCAGGGAGACAGGTCGAGTGTCGTGTGTGAGGAGGGGAACCAAGTTAGCACAAATGGCGCTAGCCATGAGGAATGAGGCTTAACAAAATGGCGGCGGCTACGTCACGTGGCGCAAAGTTTGAGCAGGACAATGGCAGCTGTCCTACTCGCTTCACGTGCTCCCTGGAAATGCACACGAGGTAACACCAATCACCAGCATGCACCAACACTCACAACAAAAGGGTATGGCCCCAACACGGCTATGGTCTGCAACAAAGTGAGATAGAAATGACTAGTTTGCTGCAACTGTAATCTGTTAGTGTTTCGCAACACCGAATGTTTTGCAGAGCCTTTAACTGTACATCTACCCATCCATCTGCTCCTGAACAAGAGATGAAATCATTTTCGGAAGGCAGCAGATGTGGATTTTTTAAGATCTTTTTCTCCAGAAGCTGTAATTTATTTCACTAAATTTAACTAAAGGCAACCATTCTGACACAAAACTCAAATTTTGATATATTGCAAATTCGTGTGTATTTGCGCACACAGTCCTCTCACAATACTCTTCCCCAGAATGTAACTAATTAGTGATAGGTATTGTTATAATGCCCTTATCTCAGTGCTTTACCACCGCAGCAGTGATTTCAATTCAATTTTACCTCCAGCTTCCCCCATCAGCAGCTCAGGGCCCAACTCAATGGCAGAATAAATGATTCTGCTTTGTGTGTTGCCACTTCATCATCAGGCGATAAGATTGTGCTGATTAAAGAGATTACTTCTACTTGACATGTCCATAAATCTGCTTTATGCTTTGTTTTTTGAGCCCGCGGTGCACCACAGCAGTCATCTGAGTGATGGTGCTGCTTGAGTTTGTTTTGTTGGGGTTCCTGCAGTTGTAAAGTTCAACAGTTCGACGGTTTCATTTAGCAGACGTTTTTGTCCAAAGAAACTTTATTGGGTAGTGAACTACCAGTGCCTGATGGCTGCTTTTTCGACCTGCACCAATCAGTATTTCTCTTCTGTTTATCACTGTTGATAAGTGAATACAGAAGTAAATAACAATAAGAAGGTGAGCTCTTGGGTGTGGGCCAGTGGTTTTTAAGCAATACAACAACAGCTCATCAGTTTCACAAGGTTGAAGGTAAGCAGTCAGGTACATACCAAACACTTTCTCAGTCATCAGCATTCATCCTTGATGGAATGGAGTCTTTTGAGCTCAGGCCATTGAGGGTTCAAACAGTGCTCAAAAAGCAGTAAAGGAAATCACAGTCTCACATTCATGCTCAGTTCCTAAAAACACACACAAATAAAACATTTAGCAGGATTTGCATGCGTGCACCCAAATGCAGGAGCATCTCGGGGAAAGGGAAGTCCGGCCATGCATGCTACTACTGCATTCCCTGTGACCCAACAAGGATAAGTGAAGGGAAATGGATTGATTGACTTCCAAATACGCATGATTTGGTTCAAGACAGAGTCCAAAGCTATAATGTATGGAAGATTTTTCTATCATAATAATCCTTGAAAAATATAAAAAACCTGAATTAGGTCTGTTAACCTGAGGCCTCCACAACATAGTTGGATTTCATCACAGTGTGGTCATTTCACTGTAAAACGATCATCCCTCCACAACACGAACAAAGCAGGCTTGAATGCATTCCAGTTTGGATAAAACTGAGTAATGCAGCTGTGCAGCTACAGTTTGAGTGCACAATGAGTCCTTCCCTGCTTTCAAAATCATATGTAACCAACTTTGCACCCACCTCCCAGAATGACTGACGGATCATATGGGACGCAAATTAGTCTGGTCCTTTTTTTGAGCAATTGGGAATAATTTTAATTATAGAGGTTCAATATGTACTGAGTCAAGTCAAGTTTATTTATACAGTACAATTCATACACAAGGCAATTCAAAGTGCTTAGCAGAGAAGGCAGTGAAAATCACAATCAAAAGTAAATAAAATCATAAAATTGTGAAAATTTTAGAGTGATTCTGTTTTAAGATAAATTGCAATTAAATGTCTTGAAAAGCCTGAGTAAATAAAATATTTTTGAGGCCTGATTTAAAAGAAGTGACTGAGTCTGCAGTTCTGAGATGGTCTGGAATTTGGTTCCAAAGAAGCGGAGCACAGTGACTGAAAGCTGCTTCACCTTGTTTGGTTGTTGTTACAGTGAGTAACAGTCTTTCTGAGGATCTGAGATGTCTCGATGCTTTATACTCAATGAGTAAATCTGTGATGTATTTAGGTCCAAGACCATTCAAACCTTTGTAGACCAGTAGTAAGATTTTGAAATCAATTCTGTGGCGCACAGGTAGCCAGATTGAAGCACAGGTGTAATGTGCTCCACCCTCTTTGTGTTGGTGAGGACTCTGGCTGTAGCATTTTCAATGAGATGAAGCTGTCTGACAGATTTTTTACTAAGACCGATGAACACACCATTACAGTAATCGAGTCTACTGAAAAAAAAGGCATGAATAAGTTTCACTGAGTCTTGTTTGGTCAGAAAACCTTTGATTCTTGCAATATTTTTCAGGTGGTAGTAAGCTGATTTGCTTACTGTCTTGATTTGATTGTTAAACTTCAGGTCTGAATCAATAATAACCCCAAGATTTCTGGCTTGTTTTGTTGTCTTCAGTGCCACAGAATCAAGCTGAGCTCTGACCTTGGCCCTTGCCTCCTTAGGGACAAACAGAATCACCTCAGTATTCTCTGGGTTCAGTTGTAAGAAGTTGTGACACATCCATTCATTGATTTCCTTTAGGCACTTGCTTAGGGAATTCAATGGGCTGTGGTCATTTGAAGACACTGATATGTATAGTTGTGTGTCATCTGCATAGTTATGGTAGGAAACACTGAAGTGTTCCATGATCTGGAAAAAGGGGAGCATGTAGATGGTAAATAAAAGGGGTCCAAGGATGGAGCCTTGAGGGACTCCACATGTGATTTTCATATGTTCAGACTAGTAATTATCAATTGACACCGTATAATCCCTGTCTTGCATATACAATTTGAACCAGTCTAGTGCAGTGTTTGAGATTCCCAGCCAATGTTTAGGTCAATCAAGTAGTAAGTTATGGTTGACTGTATCAAAAGCAGCACGAATATCCAATAACACTAAAACTGAAACCCGTTGTGCATCACTCCAGACACAGAGGTCGTTAAGCACCTTAACAAGTGCAGCTTCAGTGCTGTAATTTGATCTAAATCCAGACTGAAAAACACTGAAGTACTTGTTTTGCATCATGTATGCATTAAGTTGTACAAAAATTGCCTTTTCAATTATCTTACTTAAAAAAGGCAAGATTGATTTGGGCCTATAGTTGCTGATTGAAAGGTCATCCAGGTTCCTTTTTTCAGGAGAGGTTTGATTACTACTGTCTTTAGGGCCTTTGGGAAAACACCTGTCTGAAGCGAGCTGTTGACAATCTGCTGTACATCTGGTGTCACACAGTTAAAAACATTTTTAAAGAAAGTGGCAGGCAGAATGTCAAGATTGCATGTAGTGGCTCAAAGATGTTGGACAATGTCCGTTAAATCTGTGGAATCTAGAAGATGAAACTGTGCCAAATTTGCCAGGGTGCTTTCATCAGGGGGCACCGGTGTTAAAGTCATGCTGCCAGTGGAAGCCTGGCTCACTGTCTGTCTAATATTTTTGATTTTTTGAGTGAAGAAGGATGCAAAGTCATTTCATGCCTTTCCAGATGACAATTCAGGAGGCAGTGATAGTAGAGGGTTTGTCAGTCTGTCAACAGCATTAAACAAGATTCGTGCATTGTTACTGTATTTGTAGATAAACTTAGAAAAAAGGACTGCCTGGCCCTTTTTAGTTCAGTTATAATTGCAAACCTTTTCTTTGAGAATATCATAATGGATTTGGGGTTTACTTTCCCTCCACCTGCGTGGAGGTTTTTCTGAGATTTAACCAGAGGCACATTTCGCCATTGAGGTATCCTCCTTCCACGGACAGCCTCAGCCTTGATTGGGGCCACAGCATCAATAATATTTAGAACTTTAGAGCTGAAGTTATCTACAAGGACATTGACGCTGGCTGAGGGTAAAGTGGGTGCTTCGCTAAATGCCTCAGTGAAGAGTGTGCATGTGGTACCATCAATGTAATGTTTCTTGATCATCTTTGCTTTGGGCTCGCTGCAGTCAGTGAAGATAGAGGCTTTCAAGGAAACACAATCATGATCAGAAACGGTAACATCATTCACAGAGACTTCAGAATACTTGAGACCTCTCGTAATAACCAGGTCTAATATGTGTCCTTTGTTGTGGGTAGGGTTTGTGGCATGCTGGCAAAAGTTCAAAGTTTTCCAGAATTTTTTTATTGAGGTTTTTGTTTACACAACAATATAAGGAAACAGCAACAACAGCAAAAACAAAAAAAGAAGAAAGGAAAAGAAAGAAAAAAAAGAAAAAGAAAGAAAACAACCCCATCCCCCTTCTCTGCCAGTGTCATCAGCACATAGGATTACATATATAATGATACAACATGAAGTTTACAGAATTTTGGTTCATAAATATATATGGTATTATAGAGCTGTGTTAGTGACCCCGGTCCCATATTGAGTGGAATGTATTCAAGAAAGGTCCCCACAGCTTTTGAAATTTCCTGCACTTATGCTGGAGCGAGAATCTGATCTTTTCCAGTTTCAAACAGGACATCATGTCTGATA
>JASSRZ010000509.1:0-12859 GCA_032164315.1 Malacoctenus gilli
TATAGGCTGAGCATCCTCTCTCTATATATCCTCTCTCTATATATATAAAAGCCTCTTTTTCTGGACTATTTACAATAAATGTTCTCTGTCAGTTTTGAGGAACTACTTTGTCTCCAGCCTGCCAAAGTTAAATTAAAGCTGCTTGAGAAGCCAAAAAAAATGGTTTTTTATCAAGGTCATGAAGTCAAAGTACAAAATGAACTTCAGTGATTCATGATTTTTATGTTTGAATGCTTCAGTATATGTTGAAACTGGGACTCTATGAAGTAGAAAAAGTATAAACTCAGTAAAAACTTACTGTAAGTAAAAACATACTATAAGTTGACCAAACTCCCCAAATAAGTTGAAGTCCTTCAGATTTCCCCAAAGGTTCCAGACCACTTTCTTCAGATTGTTACAGTCATTAAGATATGAGTGACAATGGGGAGGTGAGTTGGCAGTTTGCTGTTTTGTCTTTGGAATTTAACACATTTATGTGTTTTTGTCAGTGTGCATGTAAAGAAGCACTTCTCTGAAGGAGGAGGGATGGAGACACTCCTGTGCGACCACAAACAACACACAAACACAAAAAAATAAGGATGAAGCCCACTATGATCACAGCCACTTCCGGTTTACAGCGTGGTCTCTCTCCAATCTGCCATCTGAAAGTAAGACTTAGTTCCCCTTGACATCACTTACAGGCTGGCCTCCATGGGTTGAGACCACCCCTCTTGTTGCAGGTGTTCCCCGAAGACCCGGCAACATGTAACCCTGTCCGTTTGGTTGAAAAAGTGTCCTTATCTGTTTTGGGGTTTGTTTTTTGGACATCTTCGAAATCGAAACCAGCCACCCACGAACCCACAATCTAAGAGGGGTCCTGGACCCGAGGTTGTGAAACACTCATCTGGACGTAAGGCTTAAGTAAAAGTTCCTGAATCTTTTTCCAGTCGCCACAGTTCAGACACAGCATGAGGGCGGGAGCTGGTTTCAATTCAGATGGTTGGACTTGCAAGCTGTGCTTATGAGAGACTCTGAACTATAAAACAGTTTAACATAATCCGTGCAAACTGCTGCCACTGAGTAAAAAACTATTAACATCACCATGATTTACTGCAACTACAAAGTTGCACTTTTATTGGCAAAAATTGGACAATTTTAAACAGTGGTAGCATTTGGGTTCAGGCTACCTCTGGGTGCCTAACTCACCACAAAAGTGGTGGATATGCAGCACCTTAGCAAATAATGTAGTCATGTTTGAATTTAATGTCTCTGCAGAACTGGCTTATCCTTGATTAAACCCTTATCAGATAAAAATTGACGCTCTGAAAGTTTAGCATATGCAAACCACATTCAGATCCCCCGAGGATCTCAGAGGAAGTTGCTTCTGAAAGCAGTAGAGAGGACTCCAGGGGCCATTCAGAGTAGTCCTGCCCCCCCCCCCCCTTTACACAGAGTAAATGCTCCCCAACTCATTTTCCCACCGAGACCACATTTGTTCCCTATCCGTCACTTTTGCTGCCTGCAACTTTGAATTATGTGGGCAAATTTGGTGTTCTTTTGTTTTGTCTCCCACCTGAGTGTTTTTTTCCCCTTTAATGTCTAATTCTTAGGAGATGTAATTGTGCATGTGGTTACGAAGTGGCCATACATAAGACCGATGGGGCTTTTCAATCGGTGCCTATTCAGCCTTATTGTATGTTTACTTCAGGTCAAGTATCTGCTACCAAGTACTTTCTTAGGACCTGCTAACATGGCTCCAAGCGGGACAAGTGTGGCTGGAAATGCGTTGTCAACAGACTGCAGGACTCTGATTGGCCAGGGAATGACATCAGGGAGCAGCCGTGACAGTGATTCACTCACAAAATTAGGAATCACAAGGTTTTAAAAGACTTTCCAGTTTTACTGTCTCTGTTAATGTTACAGTGATAAAAGGAGCATCTGCACTAATTCACTTTAAAGCCTCCTCTTCTGAAGCTGAAGGCCTACAAAAAAGCCCCCCTTGGTGCAGCTCTACAGTCTGGTGTCCTCTGCCAAGGGGCAGTGAACCACTGGTCTTGAAAGTTGTGTTAGGGAGCCTCTTTGCACAACATCTTTTTTATTTTTTTTATCTTTTGATAATACCACTCTCATGTCATTTGCTTGAGACCATTTGGTGCCAAAATTTGAAAATAAGCTCTGTTGTTACTGGGGAGCTGAGCGGTGGAGGGCTTCCAGACCCCAGAGTGGGAACCGTTCGGGGAGTATGTGAGTGGCATGTGTCTTCCTTACATCCAAGCCATGTTGATGGAGCAACCCGGCTGCTCTGGGGTCCCAGTGAGACAAGTATACACATGCATGCAAATACCCACATGTTCACATGCATACTTGAGCAATTTCAATAAATACCGACAAAGTCTGACTTACCCTACCCTGTCATAACATACCCCATCCAAAAGCACATATTCTCCTGCACACACGATGGAAAGTCTTGTACACACGTGCAAAAACACGCTTGGAACCTCTTGAATTGATGAGTTTTTGGGATATAGGCACAGATTCTACTTTGTGGCTCCCCTCTCAAATTGCTGCACTCGATCGTGTGCGGCAGGACGTTGATTTCAAACCTTAAAGCGAGCAGCCAGTTCTCGAATAAACCTCAGCTTCTAACTGTTTAATGATCCCTCCACGTCTATATTCTGCGCGAGATTAGAGCATTCTATGTCAGGATTACAGGTAGTGCATTCAAGGTGTAATTTGGTTTACTGTGATGACAGTGAAGTGTGGCGTGAACATTGGTGAGGAGGCAAATCCTAGACGCACTGTGCCCTGCAGTTCATAGCAGCAAATTACACACTCCTGCATGCCGAATGGCGACATTCACCCAGAAAATGCACAGGCTCATTCGCACTTTACATGAAGGCTTCAGACACACATGTTTAAACATAAGAGTCTTAAGCGTGTTCCTTTCAGTCTATAGGTAATTGTATAATGTGCTTACTGTCATAAAGGAGCAAATTTGCCCTCATGTCGCGACAATAATTTGTGATGTGAATAAACAGAAACTTCTCACAAAAATGTTTGTTAACCACACATCAATGTGGGAGAAACTTTGTTGATATATAGAGAAGTCAATTTCTGCAGTCAGTGTTATAGGTCTAGCATGGTATGGTCAGCAAAACTCATCCTCATGTTATTGCAATGACTCAAAAGCTTGTGATCTTTATTGTGGTCTTTTGAGTACGCATAATCTTTGGATGCATAACATTTGTAGATTTATTTGAATTTTTTAGTGACAATTTGGTCCACTTTAAGTTCAACTAACTTAAACAATAAGTTTAGACCTTAACGAGTCCATCACGTTGGAGCCACATTGACGGATAACTATTCTCTCAGCTGTCAGACAAATCATACCTTTCACACAAGTCCTGATCTGAAGCAGTAACTTCGTGGAAGGAAGTGAATGTGAAACAAATCTGAGTGGTGAAATTCAGCCATGATGCAGCAACGTGAGGCGCAAACTGCTGGCTCACTTTTCCGCCTTGAAAGGTCTCGCCCACCTTTGTGCCTGCATTGGGAAGCTGAATGTTTGCTGACTGCTTTGACCCTTGACTTGGCTTTGAAAGAGGGCCATGTGACCCCTCACCAGCACTCACTGACAGAGGAATCTGGTGCTGAGACGGCAAGGCGTCAGACCTGACACGTCACACCCTGTCTGCAAGGTCTTGCTTGCACTGAGGGAGGGAAAGGAAGGAGAAAAAGGCAGAAGATCTAACCTGTGTGGGAGGAGGGAAATGGTACTGTAGTGACCCATGTATCTTTGTAATCTTCCTGATGTGTCAGAAACAACCTGCATACACTATGAGGTCTCAACTGAAGCACTTCTCTGCCTAGTTTTACCTCTTTTGGAGTATGAATTCAATTTGGTTTTATTTATTATCATGTTGTTGTAGCGCCCCAAATTTCTTCGGTTTGGCTTCACTTTGGTTCGTGTGGTTTGAACACCCCCCCCCCAAAAAAAACAGGTTCAAATGAAAGGTCAAAGTACAGTATACATTTTCTTTGACCTTATCTTTATCATTTCAAGCTTTTATCATTGAAAGAATATTCTGTCCAATGTCATTCACCACCTAATGTTGAAGCAGAAACACCACAGACACAGACTGTAGGTGTCCAAATCATGCTGATTTGAAGGCTGTTCAGTGCTGGTTTCTCTCTTCTGGGTACGCATAGAAGGAGCAAAAAGGAGCTCTTACCGGCATGCCTACGTCTCCTTTCAGCCCCTCAGGTCCAGCCAGCAGGGAGAACTGTGTCGGTGGCACCTCCCAGCTCCGGAAGCCATCAGTGGCAGGTGGTGTTACCGGGTTGTATGGGGGCTTGGTAAGCCGCAGGGTGAAAGGGGCTTTGGTAAGTTTGGTTACCTTGGTCGGCTTGGTAATGGGTTTGGTGACTGGCTTAGATGTTTTAGCAGTCGCAGTTTTGGGGGTCGTTGATTTCGACGGACTGATTTTGGGGACTGTTGGTTTTGAAAGGACAGCTTTAACGGGTTTTAACTTGGGTTTGGATGGAGTGGCTTTGGATGGTCCAACTTTGGGTATGGGTGATGGTTTCTTGGTGGTGGTGGGCTGCGGTTTCTTTGTCACAACACCTTGGGTTATTACGAAAGGATCAGACTGCGTCTTGGAGGGTTTGGGGCGGATGGTTGCAGGGGTGGTTGGTTTCTTCTTGTCATCTCTTACTGTCGTCGTCTTTTTTGGGCCGTTTTTCGGGGTGGGCTTTGGTGGAGTGGGCTTCAAAGGTTTCTGGTTTGATGTTCTGGAAGAAGAGGGTTTCGGGGTCGGTGGTTTCGTGGGTGACACTTGAGTCCTGAGTGGGGCTGTCACAGTTCCGGTCCTGGTCTTGAGAGGTGGGGTGACCAAGCCAAGCTGGGCTGTGACTGGCATGGCAGTTCCCAGTATTGGTGTCAGGATGGTCGGCTTCACCGTCTGGGAGGGGGCCACGTACCTGACAGCCGAGGCAGCAGCAGCGACACTCCGGGCAAGGTTGAACCCTGTGGTTTTTCTGATGCTTTCTGCACCACCCCGTTTTGGGGTGGCGGCAGTAGCTGTGATGTTTCTTTCTCGTGGTAGGATAGGCAGCAAAGGAGGAAGGTTAGGCCTGTATGTGTCAGCTTCCCTGCACTGTTTCTTAATGTACCTGCAGTAGTTGTGCGCTGCCTGTGCAGAAGGGACCAGGTCGAACTGGCAGATGGCTCCTTCAAAGTGAGCTGAAGCCTGCTGCTGGCTTGAACGCCCCAACAGAAAGGAGCCCTGGAGCTCTGTTGCCAGTCCCTCGTCCCTGTCCCACCCAAAGTCTGCATGAACACTCTGCTCTCCGCAGGAGGCATATAGAGTCACTTGCTGTTCATTAATCCCCACTGCAAGCTGGTGCCACTGGCCATCGTGGGGCTCATAAGGCAGGGACACTGAAGTGTTGGGTCCCGTGTGGAGGACCAGATTGCCCGGAACGAGCTGAAGACCGAGAAGGAGCTTCTTGTGGCCTGAGAGCAAGGTGAAGAGGAAAGCACTGTTGACACGGTGCGAGCGCACACTCAGGACCAGTACCAGGTTGGGCCAGATGGCTGTTGGAAGGATTGAGTGCAGTGGAGCCTCGATGTGCGCCCGCTGGTTGAGGATGATCCCCGATCTGAACGGAATGACCCCTGCTGGCACCAAGCGTGACGGCTTCTCTCCCTTAAGCCCCAACTTTTGGAGGATGTCCACATCTGGAAAGGAGGGAGAGGAGTGTGAAATAGTCAAATATTTTTACAGGCATGTTTAGGAAGAATTCATCCATCCTGGACTACTCCCTTCTAGACATGTCAGAAACATCTCGAGTTATTATCTTGAGAATTAGGAATTTACATCATCCTTCTGTTCATCCCTCAAAGTCCAGTTGACCCTGAGCCAGTGAATAAAAAGTGGGAGGTTTGTTTGTCTGCACCCAATGCGCCCATGACAAAGAAAAAACCTCTCCATCACAAAAACACAAACAATGAAAAGTGTTACTGTGCAGCAGTTACCTGCTTTGGTATAAAATACTTAAATCTACAGGTCATGAATAACAATTATACACTACTTATTTCAGCTCTGACATCAGTTTTTTTTTTTCATTTAAGTTGAACATAATAACAACACACACACAAGCAGATGCATGCAAGCAGCCATAAGTTGAGCCTGCCGAGATTAACAAAGCTCCCTTTTTATTTCAACCTGAAACTGCCCTTCTTTGGGTCTGAGCAATGCAATCTCGTAGGTTTCAATCCCCACGTTATGCTTGCACCACACACAATTTAATGGCTTTGAGGTTTTAAAACTGTGGTCAATCAGTACTTGCTCCTTTGTTATACCAACATCATGTCAGACACAGGTGGATCGTGGTTTTTCATTATGTAAGCCACCCAGCAGCAATCACAGCACAGTAGTTAACAAAACGATGAAGCTGCAAGGTGAAAAGATGGAGGGAAAAAAATGCTTGCGCAAAAAACAAACAGAAATAAACTCATTGGGGTTTGAGGTAACAGAGTTGCTTATGTAGACTGCTTAGTGTAACTTTACGCAGGAACAAACTCATGTCCAAACAGGCATATGACCTGCGTGCTGATGCCATGGGAATACAAAGTGAACCTGTTCGTCTGGGGTTTTTTTGCTCATTTTGTTTTGTTTTCTCTCTTTGAGCAGTTAAAGCCCCCCCTGAGGTGCTTTTCTGGCTTCTGAATCCAAAGTCAGATGTTTGTGACTCTCTTGCCAGTATGTTTGTACAACTCCTGAATTAGAACTTCCTTAAATCTACCAACAACAAGTGCCACATGTTTATTGCTTTCACAGCCTTGCGGATTCTTCTAGGAGCTGCGTGCACCAGTGACACTACATCTGTAATCTTTGCTCATGAATTAAAACCACATTGGGGTTTGTAGGACTGCAGCACATATAGCCCCAGCCCAACGCATTGTGGGCTCACTTTAACAACGCCACAACAACAGAGAGCCATTTGTAAACCTCCAGAAATGCGATTCGAGCGTTTTGCAGTGAAGCCAAAGCACAGCTCCAAATGTCTCATTTTTCACATTTGCCCTCTGAACTTCATGGGTAGTCTTATTAATGAGAGATGATATGGATATTTACGGATCAATGACACCTCAGATGTGATCAGAGAAATATTGCTTCACTAGTTTTCATTGTGCTCTGGTAGCATTCTCACACTCATGAAAACAACTTCAACGTGAGTGCAGCAGAACCAGATACTGGGTCGACTTTTAAAAAGTGCATGAACTTTATGTTACAGGCAAATGCATAAAGGAGGTTGATGTATGAACAGGGAACAGCAAGGCTTCTATCTGCCAGATTTGCAGATCTGCCTCTTTTCTATCTCTCATCACATCTTGCAATCTTTTCCTAGTTTTTCTCTGTTGTTACTTTTTCTGTTGATCTTGTGGCAGATCATAACAGCGATCTTTTCTTTTGCTAAATGTAGCACTCCAACATGATTTATTTTCTCTCTTTCAAAATGATCATATCAGTCAAGCCCCCTCAAAGGCAAGCACAACTTCTGAATGTGTGGTACTCACAATCATAGTCCTTCAGCCCCTTTGTTCTGGATAAAAGCTGATGCTTTCTTTTTTTGGATCCAGACAAGACTATTATTGTTGACAAAAAAACCCCCAAACAAACAAAAAACACGCTATGACTGATGTAGGCAAATGAGAGGGAAACTAATAACAAAGCTGCTGGTACCAGAAACACAGAATAGGGCTGAAGCACCTAATCCTTTACGAGTAACTCCCTCACCAACGTAACATCCAGAGAGCTAAAAGAGTGAAGACTGAAATTGCGTAAAGTCAAACCTCATCCACCACTTAGTGCAAGAGAGAAAATTGAAGTTCTCCACCTATGTTTGATGGATGTGGATTCCATCCCCAGTCGCTCTACATTAGTGGTGTCCAAACTAACTTGCCCGACAGCAGATTTGACAACACGTATGCTTGGAGCTCGCACACTGAATGCAAGAATCCTTTCACATCGAGGCACGGCCCCAATGCTTTTCAGGCACCACTGAAACTATGCACCACAGAACAACAACAACTTGTCGGGACCTTTTTCTCCCCTCCAGCTCTCCCCACTGGAGTCAGCATGGACGTTCAGTACATGGCCACAGAAACCACAAGTGAGCGCAACACCCCCTGCCCCCGAGGCAGAATACATTTTCCAGCCCTCCAGCCAACTTCGAACTGTCAGTGTCAGCTATCCCAGTTCTTGTTCTCCCGGTGAACTATGATCTCAGAACGAGGCCCCTCGTCGTCTTTTTTTGTCCGCGGGCTGGCTCTGACCTGTGGTCACTGGGCCTTGTCTAATAGGGACATGTGTACAGAAGCCCTGCTTGTGAAAAGATACAAAACGAGGCAGCAATGTTGATGAGATGAGAGGAAGTGTGAACCTCGTGGCGTGGGTGGGGGGGGGCATGGAGGGGATGGTGTACTGGTTAGTGTAAAGAGCAAGTTCAATGAAATGCTTGTCTTACAAGGTTTGAATTACTAACCAGTTTGGCCCCTGCTTTGTGATTGCACAGAGAACCTAAAAATTAAGGGGGACTCATCCATCCATTCATCCATGCATCCATGCATCCATCCATCCATCCATCCATCCATCCATCCATCCATCCATCCATCCATCCATCCATCCATCCATCCTACCATTCATCCACTGTCAGTAAATATAATTGAGGGAAAAGTAGCTCACAGCTCCTTCCAGGCTGGAGTGACTGACTGCGGCCAAAGACCAACAGAATTAAACAGTTTTTTTTTAGTTAGATTTCATACAACTATCCACTCAAACCAAAATCTTTCACACAGTGAGCACTAATCAAGATGCAGGCTCGCCTGTCTATACAGTCTTTCCATGTTCTGTGCTGGACTGTGGGATTTTCCCCCTGCCTCAAAGCACGGGGGCTTTATAAAACAGAAACGAGACCATACGTCGGGTATCGTGCATACCACTGCGCACAGGGAACTATCCTCACTGTGTGGAGCGAAGGATGACAACAGTTGGCAGCAAGGTGGTCACATCTACATTCCACATATCTGGTCTATGCGTGGACTTCTGTCTCCAATCTCTGTATTCTGTACGTGTGCTTCCCTACACAAGTTATTAACCATGCGGTTACTCTTCCAATGTGTTTCTTACAGGCCCAAGTTCCAGACATGGATCCCACTCACAGCGTTGCTCCAGGCCCAGTCTGAGGCTCCTTGCTCTGTAACCTCCCCCCCCAAACTCCCTGGAGAGGGTGAAGTCACATACTCACTCTCAAACTGGGTTTCATTGGCTCGGCGTTGCGAGTTTTAAGGTTTTCTGAAACTTTATGATCAGTCCAGCAGCAACAAAACAAAATTTTCTCACAGCATCTCATCAGATTTACAAATGGATTTAAGTTACACCCTTCTTTTGAAAGGCTATGTTTCAACATGTGTACAGAGAAAGGTAACAAATGGAGTAAAATCACGTCATGCTTTTGTTGTGGTTGAATAGGTGCAGCATAGCAACCTCTGGTTGTTTCTTCTAATCATTTGAACTGTCATTAAATGACAGTGTAATACACAGTCAGTATTCTTCCAAGTCGCACCAATGACGAGAGAAAAATCCAAACAACATGCAAGCCGATTCTGGACTTGGCACTCATAGAGATTAAGGTGCTGGATCTGTGGATCGATCTGTGAGAGAAAACAAAACCCATCCACTGCTGATAGAATGCATCAGTTTTACTCTGTTCAGTCAACACTGAAAGCGACAGACATTCTGTCTCTTTAAGCCTCATCACAGAGCTCTGACTTTATACCCCAAAACACAGCTTAACTCCGAGAAGAAGAAAAAGGTTTCCAACATGAAGTGATGACCGTGAAACAACTTTCGGTAATTTTTCAGTCACAGCACTGTCGGCCTTATTAAACTTTGTGCCCCGTCAGTCTAAATAATTTTAACTTGAGAGGTGTGGGGGCCAATTCACTGGACTGTATCAATAACTGTTGGTATTTGGAGACAGCCTCCTAACGAACAACTAACAAAAAGTCACTGAAAAGATCAAGAGCCATTAAAATACACTCCCAGCCATATCAAATAAAAAGTGAGTTGACGGGAATAGTAAACCACTGAGACTCACAATCTGTTGGGGGTCAAAACCAAAACAGCATGGACTGCTCTATATTTGTACAACTACGAAATGCACACTTCAATTGTCCATCTCTCCGTAGCAGCTGAACACGTTACTGGCATCGCATCAAACAGAAAAAATCAAGACCTCAATGATCAGTTGTACTGAGTGGAACATTATTAGTGGCTGATTTAAGTTACTTCGGCTTGCAGGTCAACAGGTCAACAGAGAAAAACAGTGGAAAAGAGCTAAGACATGATATAGTGAGTGAGGTGGTGCAGTTGAACATGCTGGAATATGTAAGGAATGATAGCAGAGATCCCCTCCACAGCATTGACTAAACAGTATAGGAAGTGCTTTGTCTCAATAGAAATCAGACTTTTTAATGTCCTATGGACATCATTCACTGCACTTGACTGGGATCGTTCCATTACATAGGTACTCCTACAGAAAATGCACAACAACCTTTGGAATTATGACTGGGAATGACAGTCATACTCTATGTATGAATTTGCCTATTGTAACAATTGGGTATTGTATAAACTGGAGCTGAAGCAGGAAGCAGGTCTTAGAGAAAGACACAGAGAGACAGGCAGACGGAGAGACAGAGACAGAGAGACAGGCAGACAGACGGAGAGACACAAAGACAGAAAGAGACAGGCAGATGGAGAGACAGAGACAGGCAGACGGAGAGACAGGCAGACGGAGACACACAAAGACAGAGAGAAACAGGCAGACGGAGAGACAAAGACAGAGAGATAGATATAGAGACAGGCAGACAGAGGGACAAAGAGACAGACAGAGACAGGCAGACGGAGAGACAGAGAGAGGAGACAAAGACGGAGATACAGAGACAAAGACATAGAGACAAAGACAGAGAGACAGAGACTGGCAGACACAGAGAGAGAGAGAGAGAGAGAGAGAGAGAGAGAGAGAGAGAGAGAGAGACAGCAGCTCTCCAAACCTAATGTTCATCCGTCAAAACACACTGATCATCATGTCAGTCTAATTTTCGCTCTCTGCTGCTTTGGTTTGGATAAAGTCCATTGAGGAATATGTGTTGATTTTGAGCATTTCAGCGTGCTGACTTACTCTCTTTCTTCCTTCAGTGAACAGCTGTTCTGCTCAACAAAAATAGAAAGTTGAGACCTTTAATTTAAGAGCAGCTGTGTGTTTGTGTCTATCTTCACTCTCCAGGAGGCCACCCCTACAAACACCTTTCACCTTGACACCTTGCTTCCTATTTTCCAATTCACTCATCACAGAAAAGAGTGTCATAAAAAAGAAAAAGAAATTTCACAGTAGTTCCTAAAGCTCAGCCGAAACAGTGGCTGCTCCGGCCCTTTTGGCTGGACACTGTAAATCACTGGGCTAAGACAGGAGCGTTTTTGGAGTACTGAATCCAAGTTCCGTTCACTCCCCTTGCTAAATCCACTTAGCTTACTCAACACATGTTGTCATGGAAACGGTTGGCCCAGCTCTCGTAGCAATGCGTTAGGCACTAAGGCCGTGACCGAGCAAGTGAAGAATAGCTGCAAAAAAAAACCCAAAACTGGTCCACAACCCTCCAATAAGTTGGAACATTTCTTTAAGCACTGACAGATGTGAGAGAGGAGTAAAAAGGATGCTGGTTGGAGTGAGCCGCTTACCTTTAGGGTGCACTTGTGAAAGTCCCAGGTAACAGGTACAATATAGAACTGTACAGAGCAATAGGGCTCTCCTGTGGGACGAAAGCAGAGGGATGTTAGACACCCGAATTGTCAGGAGACAAAATTTCACCTTTTTGATATCACGTCTCCCTTATAAACTGAAACAGATGGTTCTATGAATGAATAACTTTTAACAGGTTGAACCTGAACCGCATTTTCAGTCAATGTTAGTCCCACTGTAAATCCATGGGGCCCCTTAAAACAAGTTACAACACAAGACATCATGGCGAGGGCCGCGAGATGTAGAACCTATTTGGAAAAACAGACGATTGTCGTGGCGAGATTTCTCATGTGGAGAAAACTGATTAATGCACAGTTCACTGTAAAGGAAACAAACAGCACTGTGCAAAACACATCAAAAACCACTCACACACTTAATACAGCTGTAAGGGAATAAACTATATTTTCTCAGATTTCCAGTTGCAGGAACTTGTGCAGTGGACCTTAACCTGAGGTTGAAGATCACATGTTGGGGGGGGGAACAACTTTATTATATTTATTTTATCATTATGGCTGCAGTTTTTGTGATTGTTTTCACTGCTGGAGATGAGAAAAAGGAATAAAGTTGTCATTATTTTGTTGAAATAAAAACATTTAACAAGCACAAGCAAGGTATGTTAAATACCTGTAAACAAAGGCTTTTTAAAATGGCTATTCTGACAAATAGTATAGATTGCGTCCATCCAGATTTTAGCGTGTTTTAATGTAACAGTAGTCATGAGGGAAAAAAAGTGGAACATGGAATATGGCCGGCCTCTGTTATATCAGACCAAAACAGTGTGGAAGCAAACAGTGTGCTCTGTAACTGAGCTGCCATGTGAAAACAAATGGAGATTGGACTCTGCAGAAGCACTTACTGCTCCTGAAAGCACCGCTCTATGAAACACAAACAGCTTCCAGTTGTGGCTTGTGAGGCAGAAATACTATGGTAGATTTATCCCTCAGCACACACACACACACACACACACACACACACACACACACACACACACACACACACACACACACACACACAC
>JASSRZ010000510.1:0-12858 GCA_032164315.1 Malacoctenus gilli
CACACACACACACACACACACACACACACACACACACACACACACACACACACACACACACAGACACAGACAGACGGACGCACGCACGCACGCACGCAGGCACGTACACACACACACACAGCTGAGCTACAATCACCGACCATCTACACGGGCTGGAAGCAGCCGGTAACACCGTCAGGAGCCACACACACAGACACACACAGACACATGCAGACACACACAGACACAGAGACACACAAAGACACACAGACACACACAGACACAGACAGACGCACGCACGCACGCACGCACGCACGCACGCACCCACACCAGCCTTTTGTCGGGAACTCTTGTGCACACAACCTTTGTTTTGACTCGAGATAGCCGGTTTGAAAACTTCTCCTGCTTATTCAGCTGAGTGCCATGAGTCACTCACTGGTCGACCATCGGAGAAGCCGGTGGCGTGCTTCCAGTGAACCAGTGAAACGCTGATCACATGTGGGTGCTTGCCGGGAGCTTTCCAGGAAGAGGAAAGAGGCCACATCCAGTCCAAAGGGTCCCCTCCCTCCCCCCTCTCCGCGCACCCCTCAGTCCGGCTCCGTGTGTCCTTTCACTTCCCTCTGAAGGAGCCTCCCCCTTCACACCCCCAGCCGCTTGCTCCCTGCCCTCCCTGCTCGCATTCTCACTGCAGGCACAACCTCACCGACCAACAAGTCGCGCGTAATCGTCCCTCCTCCGCAGAATCCATCTGACTCCCTTTCCCAGATGACTTTTGATGGTGTTATTCACTTGGAATTCACCATTGACTCTGAAACGAAAGCAGGATGTGGAGGAGATCCACCGCCTGTGTCTCAGGGTGTAAGGACGTGATACATGGACTTTTCTTTGGCACATTTTCACCTGCACATGTCTTTCTTCCAAAGTGCAGCATGAGCCAACGGACCAACAAATGTCTACAGTCAATAATGCTGCCCCTTTGAGGGAGACGGCGCCTTGAACTGAAAATACTGATGCCTGTTGTCTTAATAGAACTTCTACACTGCAAAAAAACCCAAAAAACCCTAAATTTGAGCAAGTTTTAAGTCTTATCACACACACAGTATCGCTTATGGATCAAAAAAACAAGACCTGAAGGTGCAAAGCAGCGTATTCAAGCTTGTTTGGCCGATACAAAAAAAAATCAGTGAAAAATAACTCTTCAAAATCGTCAAATAAGCTTTGAAATGATCAGAAAAATACATTGTTAAGTGTTATTTTAAACATAAGAGGAATATTCTTGATCGGAGTAACTAAACTCTACGGGATGCGGGTTGTTTCTGGAAGTGGGTGTGCGTCCGTGTGTGAGTGTGTGTGTGTGTGTGGTCGTGTATGTGTGTGGTGACTGAAGTTACGCTTTAAATGAAAAAAGAAAAAGAATGTTTTTTTGTTGGGGGTTCCCCCCCCCCAGGTCGTATCATTTCCAAGCCTTTAAACATAGCAGGTCTGATCTGGCTGCAGTGAGTCACAGTTACCAGAATGCAGCTGTTGCATTTCCTGCCCCTCCATCCACATGAGTTTCACAACCATTCTAAACTGGAGCTCTGAAAGGACCTGCAGCGTTTTATGATTTGTGGCTTTGGAGAAGGGCTCAGATCTGCTGTGAGTGTTTTTCTTTTTTTTTTCCTTTTCTTCCTCGTCTGACCCGTCTTGCCCCCTCGGGCGGCACGCCTCCTCCTTCTCCGGCTGCTCTCCCGGACGCGCGCAAGCGATTCTGCCCCGCTCTCTTTGGAGCCCGGAGCCTGGACCGATCCGTCCTGACGCCGGTCACGGCGGGCCTCGCAACCCGACAAGCCGGGCGGCAGCGTTCGCCCGACCTCCCAACGGGATGAGGAAGGCTGCGGCGGTCGCGTTGATTTCCCTGCTCGTTCTGGTCTGCGAGATCCCAGGCGGACGCGGGACAGAGAGGGGTGAGTACGTCGTCCTCCGCCTCCAAACTTCAGTTAACGCTACTGTGATCAGGAATGTTAGTGATGGACGGACTGAAGCAGTTGGAGGTGAAGCCATAGAGGATGGTCGACGAGCTTGCCGGCTCCCAAAGCCTGTTGGGAACCGTTTGTGTCCCAGCGTGCTGGAGGTGTCAATACAGTAGAAGGAGGCGACTCTGTGTGCGCATCGCACATCTGCAGCAACGAAACCTGCTGTTTTTTAGTGGGACTTGTTCCAAATAATACCGAAGTGCCTTCCACATGTTCAGGTCTGACAGCAGGTGAGACCCAGATGAGCGGGCAGGTCCACGCGGTGACCGACACGACAGCGGTATCGCTGGTGTCAGGAATGTGAGTTCTCACAGTGCTGCTCTGTGCTCTGCTGAGGCGCTTGCGTCCAAACGCACCGCGTCCAGCGCCTCGATGAGACGGCACCAAGGTGGTCTGATGGCCATTAGTCGCTCTCCATTGGTGCTGATGCACTTCGATGTTCCACTCAGGAGTCAGGGACGCTTAGAAATGGGCCACTCGTTTCACTGCATCTTTGCTGTTCTGTGACTGTTTTCTTTTTTTTTTACAAAGCCTGCAGCTTATACGTTTGTTTTGTTTCTTTTAATGAGACTCCATTTGTCTGAAAGGGAAGATGAGGCAGTCGGAGAGGACTGACTTGACGCCACAGCACGCGCAGACGGCCTTTTATCTAGGCTCCTCCCCCCTCGCTCACACTGGATACTTTCCCATCAGTTCGTGTCAACATTCCTCAGAGGCTTCTTGAGAGCCCATTTACTGTATCTCATCCCATCGCACAGTTCCGCAGAGCTCCCACTGTTCTGGCTCGGTTTCATGAGTGCGTCATTAGATGTTGTACATTAGAATCCAGTTGCTCCGGGGATGCATGAAGCAACCGGACCCCTCTGTGGTTGCTGCGGCTCCGATTAGACCCGCCGAGTGTCACATGTTTCCCGCGCAAGCAGCGGATCGACCGGTTCCATCCTCGTGGGAAACTCCATCCCCGGAAATGCTCGAAGATCAGATCGGGCGTAAACGAACAGATGAGGTCATCGAGAGGGATTCTTCGATGTCGAGGAGAAGCGACTCAAATCCGAAGATTCGTTTCTCTTCGTCTTCTTTATACCCGGTTCCTTGGACGAACCGCGCCTGCAGGCCAAGATCTTCCGAAGTGTTTCCTGAGCACAGAGTCCGACCGCTACGATATATCTTACACGAAACATTCACAACTGAAGAACGGTCCCCAAATCCCTTCCGTTCTCTGTAATCAAGTACGAATTAGGTGCTGCTACTGAAGGGTCTCCGACGCAGCAACCCACTGATAAGGCCTAAAACCAAGACCCGTCAGTGCAACTCTCATAAAACATTGTACTTTCAGTCCAGAACTCCAGAAAGAGAGACAGTCGCAAAGTGTTTCAAGCTGTCTTCTAACTTTCAGAACATCAGCTCCCTGCAGCCACTAGGAACTATTATTAGACCCATTGTCTGTACTTCTGCAAAACTGGTGACATGATGTGTATCACCTCTCTTTTATGGTTCTTCATAGAGAAGTAGTGATAAACCCTGATAAACACTGACCTGATGACCCCCCCCCCCCACCCCACCCGTGTCAATGTCCTGTGGCTGTTCTGCTCAGGCGTTTTACAGTGTGGGCCTCAGAACGTGTCGATGACGGGCTCCGACCAGGAGCTGCTGGTGACGTGGGAGGACGGGCCTTCCTGCGCCTCATCCCGGGGACCCCTCACGTATGAGCTGGTGGTCCTGGTCGCGGACAAGGAAGTACACTATGTGAGACCCTATCTTAAAACAAACATTTCATTCATTTGCATATGGATATGGACAACATTCATTTGCATATGGATGCTATCCTCCCCATTTGCATACCAATATAACATTTTTTTTATATGGCACACAAACATCCACTGTCCGAATGAGTCCCCCCCCCCCCGCTTCCTCCCACTCCCCACAACCACCCTCCCCCCTCATGCACCCCCATGTAGCTTGTCTGTTTGTATGCGTCGAACCTTGGACAGGAAATGCAAAGAATTTCCCTTGGGAATGAATAAAGTGCTTCTGATTTTGAGTCTTCTGACCTGAGCAGTATTTGAGGAACCTCTGAAGATCTCCCTGTGAACCTCCGATTTCAGCAAGTAGTCCCTGTGACGCCCGACGCGATTGGATCGACTCATTCCTGGAGCTGGACGCCCCAGCTGGCGCTGGAGTGCGCCCCGCATTCACTGCGGATTCGCTCCCGCGCCGAGAACCACACCAGCCCGTGGGAGCGAGTGCAGAGGGCGCCAGGTCAGCGTCCCCCCCCTTACGGTCCCGCCCCTTTTCGGACCAGAGTCGGATGTCGGTCAGCCGCGTTGACAGTGCTGTGTCGCTGCAGACGTCCAGCGCTCCAGGAGAAAGCAAGTCTACCCCCGGGACCGAGTGTTTCTGGCCGGGAGCCGAGCGACGTTCTGCTGCGTCCTGCCGGCCGGGGAAAAGTTCGACCACATGTCTCTGAGCGGCTACGAGGGCGCGGACATGGCGACCACCAAGGTCAGCGATCGGACGTACGCCCTCACCCTCCACCTGAACCGTTCCTCAAATGTCTGCGTTGACGTGAAGTGCAAAACGAACACAACCTCCTATGGCGCCTGCGCGTTTATCGGCTGTAAGTACGGCGCAGCGCGAAGCGTTTTTTGGCTTCGGAAATTAAACGAAACGGTGTTTTTAAACGTCACCTCTTGTCTTTGTGGGTGACCGCCATGAATCAGACCCGCCGGACGACAAGAATCTTCAGTGCGAAACCCGAGATCTGGAGTCAGTGCAGTGCTACTGGGCAGTCGGACGAGACACCCACCTCCCCCTCAAAAGTCCGACGGAATATCATCTGATCGGGAGGTAAGTGGCAAAGGGAACTTCAGGGAGAGCAAAGAAATCCGACGATTGCGCAAAGTTGCACCATATGCCAGGAAATCCACGCGAAACCAAAAGCTGTGCGTGAAATGACGCAACCAGCGGAGGAAGCCGGCTGGTTCCAGATCTGCCCTGAGTTCCTCCAAGAGCTCCAAAATATCATGGCAGGACAGGTGGTCAAATGATTGTTTCCTCATTCACACAAGGCTTAAAACGTGTTGTCTGCACCGTCTTTCATCCTTCTGATGTCTCCTTTTTGTGATGACCACAGCAGCCATGTCCGCACAATTGCACAAACCAGTGTTTGAGCCTCCTTTTGAGTGTCTATTGATCAAGTCACAATCATGTTCGAAAAATCACTTTGCATGCGCTTCAATGATACTTTGACATTTTTCTCCTCCAAGCGCATAAACAAGAGTGTTTGAAGGCCTCTTTGGACATTTACAGTGTGGCAAACCTACTAACTGGATGAGCCGAACCTCCTCGCCCCCCCCCCCTTACGAAATCCGTTTTTTTTATAGCGTGTGAAGCCAGTGAACTATTACAATCTACCACAGTCCCCCTTCCAGCTGGGTCAGTGTTACAATGCGTGTTCCAGTTCTTTGGGTTCGTGTGTCACTTTCAGGCTCTGCGAGGAAGGATCCAAAGGGCAGTGTGCGCAGAAGATTCACCTGGAAGCAGGTGAAAGGAACTGGACCTTGAGAGCACAGAACAAGCTGGGCACGGTGGAGCTCTACGACAGGGCGGACCTCACCAAAAGAGGTACGCGTGAACACACACACTCCAGTGAGAGCTGAATCGTAACAGTCTCAGACACAGCTGATTGTTGTTGGGTTTTTGTTTTTTTCCTCCCCCCAGTTCACATGTTTGGTCCAATAGGACTAAGAGCTTCATCTGTGACTGCCAGAAAAATCAGCCTGACATGGACGTGGGCCGTGGAGCGGTACGACCGTCTCAATCAAACGTGCCAAGCGCTCGTCAGGGATGCGGGAAAAAGCACCTTAGTGAGTTGCGGGACAAAACGAGGGGAGCGACGTTGATCCGAAAATGAAGCTCCTCCCTGAACTCTTCCTTCTTTTCGTTGTCGCAAGACCGAAACCTCCGGGATCCGCAACAACACCCTGGATTTGAGCGGTCTGACACCACACTGGAGCTACGAGGTGACGGTCCGATGTGGCACGGCCCAGCACTTCTGGAAATGGGGTGACTGGAGCGAGAGTGTCGTCCTGCACACTCTGGGTGACGGTGAGTATGGACGAGGCGCGCGGGGTGTTCCGTCAGTGTGGACGATCGACTCATCGCGTCCACTGGTCGTCCGTGCAGTTCCGGAGGCTCTTGATGTGTGGATGCGGACGGAAGAAAGCAAGACAGTCGTCGTTTGGAAAGTGAGTCACAGGCTCCCCGCGAAGCCTTCATGTGGTCAATGGTTTCGTTCCAGTTGAAGGGGACAGTGTCCGGAGAGAACCAAGGCGTTGCAATGTGTGTCTGTGTGTGTGTGTGTCTGTGACGGTGCTGCCTGTCCGCAGAGGCTGCTCACCAATCAGAGCCACGGAGAGATCCTCGACTACCAGGTGACCTGGAGGACAAGGGCGGGCGGAGCTCAGCCCCAGCGAGTCACCGTGCCACGCGGCAGGCGCGGCGTCACGCTCGGCCTGGACGCCGGTGACGAGCACGTCGTCGCGGTCGCGGCCAGGAACGCAAACGGCTCCTCGTCGCCGTCGACCGTCGTCGTACCCAGTCGCGATCCAGGTATGAACTCCTTCAAGACACCAAAATGCGGTTCATGTGACCTCATGGGTGCGAGTTTTTACTTAGGGTAGCCTTTGTGCTCTCTTTCGAGGGGTTTCGGTTCACAGTCGCAATTTGCGGATGCGAGCCTTGCGATCGAAGCTCTGCCCACGAACCTTCTGAGGCCTAATGAGCCGAGATGTTCCCACGCTTTGCTGTGAATGTAGGACGCCTGCGGATTCGCGGGGAAATCTGACCGGCCTCAAACGTAACGTCGTGTCCGTCCGCAGGAAGACCTGCGGTGAACCCCTCTTGGATCACGGGCACCAACGGCAGCTTTCTGCTGTCCTGGGAAGCCCATCCTGCCGCCAGCTGTGGCTACATCGTAGACTGGAACTCTCCCGACGGCAATGACACTGTGGAGTGGCTGAGGGTTCCTCCTGACAGGACGGATGTCAGCGTGCAATCGAGTAAGTCTCTGGTTTTGCTTATGAAAAAGTTCTACCTGCATGAGGAGCCTCCCACGGACCTGCATTGTTCCTCTCCTCAGAGCACTTCAAAGACGGACAGAGATACTCTTTGTCCGTTTCCGCCTGTACTGACGGAGCACCCGTGCTACTCCAGAGGAGAGAGGGCTACGTGAGAGAGACAAGTGGGATCCGGCTCTCTGTTTCCTAGGTTTCGGTGTTAGAAAGTCGCTCTTTGTCCAACGGAGACATGTTGTTGTTGTTTTTTTCGTTGCTGTGGTTTGCCAGGAATCCAAAGCGGCTTGTTCGAAGGCCTGAATTTCAAGCAGCAGGGTTCGGACGTGGAGGTGACCTGGGAGCCCATCCGTCTCCGGGAGCTCCCTGCTTTCATCCACGGCTTCACTCTGTACTGTCAGGACCAGAACGGCGAAAGCCACAGCGTCAGCACGAGTGAGTCTATCAACAAAAAAAGGGCACAGGCCTCCTGAAGAGACACCCGTCACGACTCACTGAAGCAACTGTTACAACGTAACTCTCGCGTCGCTCGCTTCCCGGCTCAGATGACTCGATGGCCACCAGCCTGAAGGTCACAGACCTGGAGACGGCGTCGTACACCTTCACAGTGACTGCAGTGACCTCCGTTGGAGAATGTGGCAACGCGTCTTTTATTGCCACAGTCAATTCCCAAAGTACGCGACGTCCCCCGATGCACTTTGTCGGACCCTTCGCTCGTTCCTCTCGACTTACTCGGGGGCTCTTTGTCGTCCGCAGGTGACCGCTTGCTCCTTTCGGTCTTCATTTCCCTGGGGGCCATTTTCCTCCTCCTGTCCCTCGCAACGGTCATGTGCTACAAACACTGGGCCTGGTGAGCAAGCCAACGCTTCGACCGTCACTCTGATTCTCGCTTTTACTCCGTGATCGAACTGAATCACCGCTGTCTTCAACCCCCAAACAGCATCAAACGGAAAGTCTATCCACCGATCCCAATGCCTGTGTTGACCGAGAAATGGTCGACGTCGGTGAGTTTTCTCGGGGAACACACAAAATAGCAACGGCTGCCATCAGTGGAAACGACAGCGTAGAAAGCGTGATGCGTGACGCTCCCAAATTACTGCGAATCTCCGTTTCCCGGAGCTGTCTGTGCCGTTTGCATGTCTGTCGTTTATCTCAGCGGTTTGTTGCTTCTCGTGCGACTGACGTTGCGTGTTTGTTGTGCATTCGTCCAAACACAACAAACTGGTGTAGCGGTGAAAGGTGGGAGTCAGTCGAACATTTCCACTGACATTGCTGTCCTCATTCTTGTCCAACAAGAAGCGTGGAGAAAAATGACACGCGACACGTTTGATCGGGAAGACGTCCGTTTTTTTGGGACGTGTCCCACACGTTCGTGTGACTTTTTGTTTGATTTCCAGGAGCACGGGAATCACCTCGTCATGGATCCGAGTCATTACATCGAAGCGGACACTCTGGACGTGCCTGAGCTCCATTGCAACCAGGGGGTCCCGCGGAACGGCTTTGTCCGCCAGGAGGACGTCTGGATCGCTTTTGCACAGGCTTCCACGTGTCACAGCAAGCGGGCAGCCCCGCGAACGGACTTTCCGCCACCCTTCCTACAACCCGCGCCCGCCGCTTCACTCCAGCGCGTTTTGCCAGCCGCCGCTGGCAGATTTGTGTTTCCCAACCCTTCATATAACATGATGATGCAGCCCGAGGTCCAGCCGTACAGCGCAAGCCCGGACGTTCCGAAAGAGGCACCCGAAGCGGAAATCCTGGATGGATATCAGCCTCAGAGCATCGCACAGATCCGCAATTTATTCCAGACGGAGGAGGGGCCACCGAGTCCCATGTCTTTCTCTTCCGCCTATGTCTTGTTACCATCGTCCACATAGTTGTCTCACCAGTGCATAGCCCTCCGTCCACGTTCCTTTTTCAGCCTCGTCCACAAGGGGGCAGTGGTGACAAGTCTGGACTTCTACTGGGAAGCAGCGTTGCACCAGAGTCCAACACAGTCCGACCCCTTTGCCTGAGACTGGCGTATGAACTAACTGGCCCGACAGTGTTCTCTGATGTAAGCCCCGCCCCCCCCCCCCCCCCCCCCCGACAGGTCCTGGTCAGTGGGTCTGACCCCCCACCCCCCTCTACCCGGACACTCCCCCACAGGTGTTCCCGGGCCAGCTGAGTGAGGTAGTCCCTCCCCTGTACCCTGGGTCTTCCCACCGGGTCTTCTCCAAGTGGGTCGCGTCTGGAACTCTTTCCCTGGAGGCGTTTAGGAGGGGGGGGGGGGGTCTGAGCCACTCCGGAGAGAACATGACTGCTTTGCCTCCACCCTCTGTCAGCACCTGTAAAACTGAGCTGGGTGGAAAATATGAGAAAACAGGAGTGTTTGTCAGCCGCCGTTTACTCCCAATAAGTTCGTGGCCTCCGTCAAAGTCTTTTGTTGCGTTTGTTTACGTCTTTCTGTAAAAACCTCTTTTGAGTCAGGTCTCGATCATCTCCGCTGTTTCGTTTTGGTGTTCAGTGCCTGAATAGTCGAAAGAAACAATTGCTTTTTGTGAAACTTGCCGTATAATCGTCGACATTTGAACGTTTACTGAGTAAATACTGTGAGGACACTTTAGGTCATTGTTTCGTTTTTTTCCCCCCAACCGGCTGTTTGCCTGTTCAGAGCATTTAAACGGACTGACCAAAGGAAGACCACAGACACTCTGATATTTGTTTGGACCACCTCAAGTATTGATCATGTTATGCACGACATGTGACTGTGTTTCATCCCTCCTCTGCATGTCAACAACAACAACAACAACAACTTCTGTCAGTTTCTGTCCAGAGTCGCTGATGTTTTTCCTTCAGATCTTGCTCTGATGCCGGGAGAGTCGCACCTCTGTGCAAACCTTTTTCTGTGGGGGGCCCAATGATCGATGGCATCAATCACGTATTGATGTCATGGGTCATTAGATTCATACTTTAGACCAGAGGTCATGAATTGGCGGACCGATGGCGGCGAAAGAGGCTGACTGGCGCAGCGAAGGCCGACTGAAGTCCGGGGATCCGGGCCGCGGCGCTGCTCAGGAGGCAGCTGAAGGACCGAGTGGGATTCGCGGACAAAGAGAGTGGTGGACAAGGAAACTGCTGACCTCAGGAAACACTGGAGCGTGCGAGAGTCCGACTTGAGAAGCTTGAAAAGCGGCGGCGCGACTGCGGGCAGAAAAAACGCGGGTCATCGACCTGCTCCAGGAGGAACTGGAAGAAAGAAACGTCGACCTGGACGCCGAGTCTTCTTCCCGCAGCCAAGACGAACCACACCTGCCCCCCCCACACACACCCTCCCTCTCCATCTCTCCCAAAGTTTCGTCACTGTGTCTTTTTGGGTGGTGTCCAGATGCTCTGGCCCACCCACCTGTCTTGGTCAAGGAAACGGGTCAACAAATAAACCCCATTAAACCAAAATTGTTTCACGTGTGTATGTTTGTGTGTTGCTGTGAGCTTCTTCCACAGCCGAAGGGTTCGGTGTCCACCGAGAGGAGCTCAGTGCTGCGTTCAAGCGTTCTCAACCGTTCAGAACTGCTCTCCGTTTATTACTGGAAACAAACTCCGACTGTGCACCAGGGCCGTCCAAACTACGGCCCGCCGGCCACCTGCCGCCCGCAGTCCGTTTTTAATTGGCCTGCAAGAATTTACTATTACATCTGGCCCTTTACAGGCAGCCATTATGCTGACGTGGCCCTCGGGGGAAATTAGTTGGACACCCCTGCTTTAGACTGTCAAAATAGGTCCCCCGATCTTGAATCAGAGGAAGCAAATAAGACACAATAAAATGATAATCTGCAAAAAAAAAAAAAGTGTGATATGAAAAAAAAAATCACATGGTAGATATTCTGTGTTTGAAAGTGCTGATGATAAATATCAAATACTTCAATTTATCATGTCAGTACAATTTTTTTACCACAAGATGGAGTAGTAGGTTTGTGAAGGAGCAGCTGAAGCTCCCGCTGACCTCTGTGAGAGACCTCGAGGACCGAGGAGGAGTTCCAGCGTCTGTCCACCGCCACACACACTGTGGGACCGACCGCTCCGCTTTGCCTCAGCACCTGCTTGAGATGTGCAGTGGGGAGTCAGTCGGATCTCCGTTAAACGCGTTAAAAACAGGGAGGAAGCGCTGCCAAAAAGGTCCAGAACCACAACTTTTAGTCCCAAAGGCTTTCCAAAGACTGCACGGTGAAGCGGGGGTGGAGGTGGGGTGGGATGGGGGTGGTGGGGGGGTTCTTGAAAAGCTCACTTTTAGGTTTGTTTGAACAAACCAAGTTTCCTTTCCAATTTCCAGTTTCTTTACTTACGTGGAAGAAAAAAATATTCGTTCTCACATTGACAGAAAAATATGGCTGCACTACACTTTCTGCACCAACAGGGGGCTTTTTTTTTTCAAGCATGAACCCACGTTCCAAAGATGCTTCCATCAACTGAAGTTGGGCTTTGCCTTAACTTTCTATTTGGAAGTTTTAGTTTCATTCATTTTAAATCTAAAGTTTGAAGTTTTTACAAGTCATTTACTGTGCCCCCCCCCACCCCCCCACCCCCCACAGCATGATGTCGCCCCAGCTGTTTTCTCCCATTACATCATATCAGCTGATAACTTTCAGATGTGTGATTTTTTTTGTCTTTGATTGCATTTCAGTGGACGTTGAGCTCAGTCAGGCAGAGGGAAAAGAGAGTCAGTTCCACTCCGGTAGTTGGAAGGAGTTTTCGGCGAATGGATTCGACTTGATCCACAGTGTGTGTGTGTCGCGGGAGCGGCGTCGCGGAATGTTTCGCAATACCTCCCGGGACACATCGAGCCTTGGTTGTCCCAAGAGACGTCCCTCCGAGACACTGAACGCATTGAATGTTTTTGGGTGCGATCACTGAAAACGTCACAGTCCATGTTCCTGCTGGACCCGGCGTCTGATTCTGCTTCTTCTCCTTTAATGTCATGGCAGTTGGCGGCAGGTTTTAGGAGCAATGCGCCACCTGGGGTGTGGAGCAGAATCGATGACTGACCAACTGTATTTAAAAGCCCTGTGATTAAAAAAAGTTTGGCGGTGGAAGTAAATATAAGTCGATCCTCCTCTGAGTCTCTTATTTTCCATTTCGGCACCTTTTGTAAAATATAGCCAGCAATAAAGAGAAAACGCTCATTGACTGGATATTTCAGTCACATAAATGTTTAGGAATTTGTGAGGAAGGCAATATGTAAAAAAGCAGAGTGACATGAAAAATATAGAAGCCTGGTATGCGCCCGTAGCGTCTCCGTGGACTTACCAGGCCGGGCTCTGCTCTCTGTTCCTTCCTGCAGCGTGTCATCAAGTCTGCAGCAGGTGGAGGAGCTGCTGCTGCTGCTGCCTGCTGCCCCCCCCCCCTGTTTGTTGCTGCTCTCGGTCCTTTCTCATAGAAGTGCTCATGTGATGGAGGAGGTGGAGGAAAGTTCGCCGTCCTCACTGTGGGACTACCCCCCTACTCTGGCTGTCCTCCGGAAGCCGGACGTCCCATCATGGCGAACCTGTACAGGGGGGAGCACCTGCTCCCTAAGCGGAGTGGGTGGGGCGGCGCGGAGGGTGCAGAAAGATGGATGAATGTGTCATGGCGGGAAGTCTTCATGTGATCCTGAGTTCAGTTGTTCGCGAGTAATGTCAGCCTCTGTCTTTGAAACACAGTGTCTCTCTTGGTCTCTGTTTACCTGACGCGCACACACAGGCGCACAGAGACACACACACACACACACACACACACACACACACACACACACACACACACACACACACACACACACACAC
>JASSRZ010000511.1:0-12855 GCA_032164315.1 Malacoctenus gilli
TATATATATTTTATATGCTCTATATATATATATTTTATATGCTCGCCCCCACAGCGTCAGGTTTTTGCTCCCCTCAGTTGATCTACTCCGAGTTGGACCGCGAGACGCATGCGTGCTGACTTGGAGCAGCCGGACCGGTAGGGGGGTGGGGGGTTGGGGGGCCTTATGTGCCATCAGATGTAATCAAAGGCAAAAAAAACCAAACAAACAAAAAAAGAAAAAAATCTCTCTTCTCGCAGCGCATACATGGTGAAATCGTAAGTACCGGCGATAAAGCCGACACATGCATGTTGCAGGAGCGTTGTGGGATCGGCGCGTTTGAGGTCGAGCCCTTTTCTTTTTGTCCTCTTCTATTTTTCTTTTTATTCTCCCAAAATAGCTTGTCACTCTTCGACAGTAACGGACTCGCATCTCTGGAGCGCATTTGCGGTTGTCTTTCGGGGCTGTGAAGCTGTACGGTTCTGTATTGTGCCGCTTCCCATTGATGTGAAGTGCCGCCTGTCGTGCTGCGTTTGTTCCCAGTGTCGATTCTCGTTCCGCACCAAGGTGAGACGGATTGTCGGCGCGTTTCTTTTCGCCAACAGGGAAATATGCGGTGTTAATTTAATACATCCTTTAAATGCGATCGCCGCCCCCTTCCCCTCCACCCCGGTTCCATCGCGTGTCGCTGAGCAGTCAACCCGTTGTGCGACCGTGATAACCTCCCGCAGCGCACGAACGCTTAAAAAAACCCAGCAGCCGCTTGACGGGCTGTAGATCGGAAGCAAGTATGTCAAAACGAATGCAAACACACGAACGCGTCTTCACAAGGAAAAATTTAACAGCGATATTGCACCTTGAGTTGTGCAAGCCCCCCCCCCCCTTTCTTTTCTGTGCCGTAGTGACCTGACAGTTTTCAGTGTTGTTATATCCTTTGTGTCAGGAAGTTGCTGACACATGTGTTGTGTTGGAGGAGAGACAGCTTGGTTACATAAATGACGTGACAGGGTTCGACAGTGTTCGCCCCAACAATGACATATTTAGTTCAAACAAGTAAATTCGAATTGCCTGTCTTCTAGTTTATTCAGGCCTGCAGGGCAACTGGAAGGAAGGTTGATTGGAGTCTCTAATGCATTCTCTGGTGAGAACGTGTACTTTCATTTACAACCTAGTTATTTAATGTATTTACACAATATTCAAACAGTTTGGTTTTCATAAAAAGGCAACAGCAATGTGCAACAATGAGATGACATGGAAAAACAACAAAAAACACCTGTGTTATAGATGCACAGTGTGTACGCATGTCGGGAGGTAGGAGCCAGTGTACACTATTTATTTTCTTGGCAGGAGGCACCAGTGCAGTGAAGTTTTAGCTACAGAGGCAGTCATAACCATTCGGTTTACACCAACAGCACTCTGTTGAAATTGTGTTTTTGTACAATAATATATATTTGATCATATAGATATCACCATTTATACATGGAAAAAATAAATGAATTTATTTTTTTTTATTGCTCTTGGGGGGCCCCTTGTGGCCATTGGCCCCTCAGCCGGTGCTTAGCTCGTTCATGCCTTTGGCCGGCTTTGCATCAGAGCTTTGTCCACACAGCTTTGTCCCCTCCCTTCACACACATAAACAGTGACAGAAGAGTCAGCAGGTGAAGACTGTCTTCAGTGCTCATAGACTGAATCTAACATTCCTTTACAGTTTAGGACCCTGGCCATGGTACAGACTCTGCCCCCAGTGGCACTGCACAATTACATTCAAACATTCAAACTGCTGGCAACAATGTATAGCATAAACAAAATTCTGTGGTGTGTATACATGAAAATCAATCACATTTTTTGTTGCTTTTTCTCACACACGCCTTTCCCCTCCCACCCTGCCTGTAGCCCATGGGATCAGAGCGGATGGAAATGCGAAAGAGGCAGATGTCGTTGCAGCAGGAATCAACGGCGGGGGGAACCGCATTGGCACAGCACGAGCAGCCGGGCCAGAACCATCCACGGGGATTGAATGCATGTTGCTTTTGCTGGTGCTGCTGCTGTAGCTGCTCCTGGTGAGTCCTGCATTGCATGCAAGCGGGTGTTTTAACAGCAGGCTGATGAAGTTTACCCCCCCTTTTACTCCATGAACTGTGTTGGGCAATGCAATCCTTGTCATTATCATCAATCAGACATTTACACAAGAATTCACAAAAACAACCAAATTAGTGTTGGTTTCAAATGAAGTTAAGCAAAAAGGTGGTAGGGTGGGTTGCCCAATGACTAAAGGTCAGTGGTGCAAATCATATTCACAGCCACTTAAAATTTCTAAACTGCCAATGTGTTCTTGGGCAAGACGTTCACCCACCTCATTTCTTGAGCAATACTCTCTGGGGAAGATCTGCTGGATGTCTGCATGTCTAAAAGCAATTGCAAACTTGTTACACACACAAACAGTAGGCACCAAGATGTGTGTCTAAAAAATCCACGCCTGCATTCACATCCATTTTGAATACATTGAGAGCATATGTCTGAATCAGTAAAATCCATCTTGAAGACTCTATTTCCAGTGTCATGGAATCTGCGATCTTATATTGGATGAGTTGGATGTAGGAACTGATGCATAAGGACATACACAGAAAATTCATGTCTGTTTTCCATTTGTGTGTCCTGTGCCAGTTTTGTCTTGTGTTGTCAGTGAACCTTATACCACTCCATGCAACTCTTCCAGGTTAAGTCTGGTCAGGTATTCTCGGTCATAGCAGCTTTAAATGATTTTTATTATCCCTTCTTTGGAACAGTCTTCCTCGTGAGACCACTTCAAGTTACAGTTTTTCCTCCCTGTGTGTGATTCTTTCTTATTCTGTGAATCTGGATTTCTTTTTCCATTTTAAACAGTCATTTTCTTTTGACACTTTGCCATTGAGGTCTGATTTGCACATTTTCCCCCTGAACTGTGCATTTTGGTCAAAGTCTTAGTTTGGTTTTGATATCATAAACTAAACCCAGCCAACCCAAATCAATTGACAGTGGCTAACACCTTACTGCTTACCAGAATATAAAGACAAGGAATGCAGATACATGATGATAACTGATAGGCTTGAAGGCACAGCAACTGGTTCTTCCATAAACATATACAGGAAGTAATGACAACTAAATGTCAGGGAACATGAATATTTTGTGGACATTTCAACATTACTGTGAAGGCTAAACTAGACTCTTCAAATGGGGAAGGTGACTAAAGAAATATAGGGAAAAGGATAAGACATTTTATGGAAGATACAGGTGTCCTCAAAGTATGGGGAGATATCAAGCCAACTAAAAGGGTACATACTCATTACTCCCATGCCCACAGTGTCTACTCTCGATTAGATTATTTATTTATCTTCAAAAATGATTTGTCTAGGAGACAGTATTGATAAATCGGGCCCTGTACAATTTCTGGCCATAATCCTGCCTATGTGCAAGTCTCCCTCATATATTAAACACAAACATTTTGAAGTATCCAAAAAATTAAATCTTGAAAGTGACAATCAGGGTATTCTTAGAACACAATGAAAATGAAGAAGTCAGCCCAGGATTAGTTTGGCATGCAGTAATTCAGGGAAAAATATTAAGTATCTTTTCCCCTATAAAAAAAAAGCAAACCTTCACCAAATGGTTAGCTCAGAAGAGAAATTCCTGAAACTACACTGGGAACACTAAAAGTATGAAAGATGAGATTAAATCTGAAATTAAACAACTGAAGAAAGAAATAGATGACATTAATACAATAGCTGTACAATAAAAGCTTATGTTTACTAAACAACAGTGCTGTGAAGCAGGTGGGAGATCTCTAAAACTTCTCTCATAAACTCAGGAAACAACAAGCTGAGAGAACTGTTTGCAAAATTAAGAATCTATTTAATGAGAAAATTGAAAATGAACAAGACAAAATTAAACAGTGCTTCCAAAATTACTGTCTAAAGATTTATTCTGAGGCCATTGTGGACAAAGATCAGAACATAGATACATTTCTCTCACAGATGAATTTACCAAAATTGACAGATTGACAGCAAAATAATAAACTCCTTCTCCAATAACTGAAGAAGAAAATCCACCTGGCAATCAAAAAACTGAAAAAATTAAAGATGGCAGGAACAGATGGATTTTGCCCTGAGTGGTACAAAATAATGGAGAGGTGCCCCAACTTTACTGAGGACATTCATTTGGGTGAGGCAGAACAAAAAAGTCCCTCATGGAATGAAGCAATAATCTTCATCATCCCAAAGAAAGTAAAAGACAGAATCGAATGATGCAATTATCGCCCAATTAGTGTGTTAAATACTGATTATCTTATCAGGAAGATTGGAAATCATTTTACTATTTTTGATACTTACAGAAATCAGACTGGATTCATCAACAAAGACAGGCCCAGGACAGCATATATATGGAGTGCTACATGTAATGCAACATGCTATACAGTATAAACAAGAGACCTTAGTGATGAGTTTAGATGCAGAAAAGGCTTTTGACTCCATAAGGTGGTCTTTTCTTTACAAAGTGTTCAATAAATTTAGATTTCATAAACCAGTTGTTGAAATAATTGCAGGGTTATACAACAACACAGTTGCTAGAATTAAGATCAATTGAGACCTAACTGAGTCAATAACTCTTAAAAAAGGAGCGATAGGGGTGCAACTTATCGGCACTCTTTTTTGTTCTCTGTGTTGAACCACTTGGCCATTTTATCAGGCAAAGACAAGATATTCAAGGGGTAACCATTGCAGGAAAAGAACAGAAACTGATCTTTTTTGCTGATGATTTTTTGCTAACCCTATCAAATCCCACCCATCCTTTACCAAAAACTATGAAGACTATGGAACTTTTTCAAGTTACAATGTCATTGCAAACAAAACTCAAGCGTTACCACTAAACTACGACCATCGTCAAAGATTTAGAGAGCAATTCAAATGCAAATGGGATGCAGAATCCATCAAGTACCAAGGAGTTTTATTACATAGAGACTTCACGATGATGAACAATGTTAATTACACACCTCTGAATATGAAACTAAAATCTGACTTGGACAGATGGAATACTATACCCTTTTTAAACCTGTCCTCGAATTGATTGTATTAGAATGAACATCCTTTCTTGAATGTTATATTTACTCCAATGTCTGCCATTTTCAATACTTAAAAAACAGTTTGTTGGATAGGACAAAATTTTATCAAGGTTTCTGTGGAAGGATAAAAAACCTGGAATTAGGTTTAAAATTTTACAAATAAAGGAGAGGAGTGGCATGAGCCCCCACACTTATGAGAATACTATTATGCTGTCCAGTTGAGACCCCTGATGTGTATGTGCTCCCCAGTTTACACAGCACGGTGGAAAGACAGAAAAGGCAATTTTTAAAGGGTTACTACTCAAAGCCATTATGGCAGACAAAAAATTGCAATTTAAAGAGAACCTCCGAACTAAGTGCATATCCTATACAACAATAACAACCTAGAATAAAACAAACTATATGGCTTGGAGCAGGAATTTAAAATTCTATGTTGGTGGGCATACAACTCCGATTTCATTCCTAACAAATATGATGAATGATTTAAAACATGGATTTCTAGAGGACTAACCAATTACAATTCATTCATCCACAAGGGGGCTTTTCAAACATTTCAGTCAGAAGCAAAAACATGGGTTGGGTGTGTAGGATTTTTCCAAATACCTACAGGTCAGGCACTATGCAGAACATTACAAGAACTTCACCTGAAAAGGGATGGATTCTGACATGTGGTGAGGAAGCATCTTGACCCACATGCAGAGGAAACTCAGGAGACGGCACTCAGTTCAACAAGTTTATTGAGATTAAGTGTCTTTGTGATGAGGGCACAGGAAGAAGATATCTCCCTCTCTGATGGGAGAATGAAGTCAGAGAATCCCGGAGAATGATTGCGAATGAGCAGTTGTCTTTCTTGAATTCCATCAGCACATACAAAATGTGTTCTCCATTGTTTCCCCTTTTTAAATTTTGTATCTTTATAATGGCCTACCTTGATAATAATACGACATGGGCTTACCAACGGACACGAGAAACTACTTTCCAAGACATCTGTGCGATGGAAAAAGTGTCTTCCATTTGAAATGGACTCCTTCTGCAGAACCTGGTCAAAATGGGTGGAATTTGTGAAGCTTATAAGGTCTGAGTTTATGTGAATTCTCCATTCAAACAATTATGACTGCTGTTGTTGACATGTTGTGAAAAAGATACGATGTCCTTTCACCCCCCACTCTTCTAGTTTCTACTATCCCTGTAAAAATGTTAAAAATTCAAGAAAAAGTAAATTTTAAAAAAAAAGTGCCATGCATGTCATTTCCCAGAGGCTCTGGTGGCCCCCATTTAGTGAGAGGTTTGGGAGTATGCGGAGGTATGTTATTATTAAGGGGCTCCCAGTCCCCCAGAATCACCACTGTCCTCAGATGGACCATTTTATTGAAATGACTAATGTCACTGACAAAGCTGCCATCTGCCAAAAAAGCTGCTGAAAATAAGATGACTCATATTTTTCATATCCAAGGGTTAATAAAGGATATTGTCTTAAAAAGGGGGCCTCAATTTGCCTTGAAATTCTTAAAGGAATGCTGCAAAATCATCAGAGCCACCATCAACCTCACCTCTGGGTATCTCCAAGAATTGAATGTCGCCTGGCAAAGACTGAATGTCTTAGCCAGGAGGGGAAATGAGTGTTTGATGTCTGGTGTCACAGAACCCAGCTTCCTGGAGCAAGAATCTGGTGTGGGTGGAGTTTGCCAGCAAGTTGCTCATCACCTCAGCCATCGGCTTGTCTCCATTCCAGTGTGTCTTCAGACACCAGCCCTCTTTCTTCTCTGTGGCTAACCAGGGGATCACCATCCCATCAGCTCATGCTAGATTCCGGCGTCACCACCACATCTGGCCAGTTGCTTGCAAGGTCCTCCTACACAGTGTGGACTGCTGGAAGAGGGCTGCAGATCTGAACTGTTGGTGTACAAGCCTGGCCAGATGTTGCGGCTCACAACCTGAGATTTACCACTCTATGTCATTTCCGGGAAACTTACTCCACAGTTTGTGGGCGCTTACCAGGTATCCACGGTCATTGGTCCCTTTTTTGTTCATCTTTTTGGTCCCCGAGAGTCCACCCCTCCTTTTATATCAGCTGGGTGAAACTTTTCAAGGAGAGTCCCATGGTTACAACTGCCAAACCTCCTGGAAAAACTTAATTTTGGCCAGGCCTGGTAAAATAGAAGCGCTGTGGTCCAGAGGACTGATCATGTGTCCCCGTTAGCTTCATTATGGATCCCAACCCGATTGCACTTTCACAATCGTCACCCTCATTTGCCATGTCCATCAGGTCAAAAAAGTAAGAGCTACAGTTCATAGGACTGCTCGTGTGTCCCTGTAAGTTTCATTATGGATTCCGACACACAGTGGACACATCCCTCTTATTTTGAAAATTTAGTGGGGTGGAAAATTTGGTATCAAAAGCTTCAGATTGTTAATTTTGAACTGAAATATGAAACTTGCCTTGAAAAATTTTTTATTACGCAAAATAAAATGAAAAAAAAAACCGTGTACTTTGTGAAAGCTACAGGGAACTAATTAGACAATAATTTGAATTGAAATAAAAAGGGTTAAGTTTACATTATACATTCTTCAGTGCTCCTGTAAGACATGTTGCAATTTGATGAACAGTTTGTTTTAAGTCAAAGTAAAATATCTAACAACAAACATACTTCTCTTGAAATATTTCTCCGGATTTCAGGTCTTTGTTCTTCATGTATTTTTGACGGTGTTATGGCTGATGATAATTCTTATTATTCACATTTTAACCTGCAAGTAATTGCTTTTTGTTTTTAATCAATCACATTCCTAATTAAAGTTGAGAACTTCTGTGGTGCTGTCATAAACTGTTGCTTTTTGCATAGTTCCAACAACACTCACACATTCCTGTGCTGCTTTCCCATTAGGAATGAAGACCAAGATGGTAGGAACAGAAAGGCCTCTTATGATATCAGGGAAGGGACTGCTGACTGTGAAGACTGGTCAGTCTAAATCATTAAGCAAAAACATTTTTTTTTTAACCATTGAAGATGTTCATTTGCATGTTCCCATTTTCTCTGCAGTCCAAAGCCCACGCTGGAGGAGGTGCAGGCTTGGGGGCAGTCGTTCGACAAGCTGATGTGCTGCCCGTCGGGAAGGAACTCTTTCCGACAGTTTCTCCGCACTGAGTTCAGCGAGGAGAACATGCTCTTCTGGCTCGCCTGCGAGGAGTTCTGCAAAGAGACCAATAACAGTTTAATAGAGGAAAAGGCTCGGATCATCTACGAGGACTACATTTCCATCCTGTCACCAAAAGAGGTCTGACAGTTTTGTTTCTTCTAATCATGAATTTTTTTGTTCTTTTTAGATGAACTATAAAATTTCACACTGCCAAAAAGATGGAGCTAAAATTAGAAACAATATAAAACATGCTCATTTCCCTCTGTTCACTGAAGTCAGACAATAATTTGAGTAAGGTACATGAGACTATCACCCAGATAATCACTCTCTTGCATGCCAAGATTGCATGTTCATACACCATTAAGAGCAACTGTGTTAGTTGTCTGGCCTAAAACACAAGTTAATAATGAAAACTGGTAAAAAATTTATTTTAAAAGAACCCAACTTTTCAGTCAGTTAGGGGTTTGTCATTCAACATAACATGCACAACTTCACAGAAATTCCAAACAATTGTTATAGATTTACTTATGTTATATATTTACTTATGTTACTTATACATTCTATTTTACATTGCATTGCATACTACAAACCTTCAGTCTGCTCCATCTGCACAAAAATATGCTTAGAGATTCCCTTCAGACCACCTCCTATCACCATCCCTTCCTCCTGGTACTATCGTCTCTCTCTGAAATATGTTTTCCTTCATAATTCTGATTCGTCAAAGAGTGACTGACAAGTGGTTTGTTATACACGAGCCAAGCAGTTTTTTCAAAGTGCCTTCCTTGAATCAACATATGCAAACCATCCAGTCAGTCAAGTCAATAGCATGACCCCCACTTTGACCTAAATAATCACACTACAACTGGACTTACTATCAACAGAATTTTGTTGCAATTTTTACACTGTCTTGAGATCAGCTCAGGGGGCTGAGTGATCCTCTGGCGAGCTGGATTTGACCCAGCAGCCCACATGTTTGGGCCCCTGAATTAGAAGGTCACCATCCCAGAACAGCAGCCTTATAAACACCTTAAAAGAACAACCCGTTACATTCTTAATGAGTTTTCTACCCACCCTTCCAGATCTGGAGTCTCCCCGTCATCCTCTTTAAATTGACAGTGCTCATAGGATGGCAGGACCCTTGTGACCCAACCTGCCCCCATGTTATGATCATGGCGCAGCACAAGAGGAAGCTCCCAGGAGCATGACGAACAAAGATCCGCTGAACTAGGGCTGTCAGAGCATAATCATCTTCGAAAAGACCCTTCCCCGGAAGACGGTGACATGTGAATTGCTTTTTAGTGCTGTGTGTGAGCGGCTCATCACAAAGAATATGTGCGACACCCTGACGCGTTGAATTTCTCTGTTACGGCCCGGCTCGTTTGGGGAAACGGGTTGAAGGGTGTAACAAAAAAGAGTGGGACTGGAGGATGTAGCAAGAATTCTGAAATTTATTGTGAGCTCGGATCAAGTGATAAAACAGCAGCTGGAAAATAAAACTGTGTTGGGGTAGCGATGCTGTTTAAAACAATAAAGCAAAACCAGAAAACAATCCAAACGCAAACAGCACCGTAACTAGGGTGACAAGCACACCAGAAGAAAACAAAATCCTCAACCTATCCCAACACAACACTACCTTTATCTAAACCTATTCTCAACCTAACAAAAAAAAAAAACACATAGGATTAATGCTATGGGAAAATTAACTGCCTAGCAGACTATCAAAACAAAATCAAAGCTCTGCGGCTCGTATTCTTAACAGATGAGATCAAAACCAAAGACAAAGCTCTACAGCTATTACCTTTCTCTGTCAAACCTAATAACTGCTGTTTATGGATGAGGCAAAGTCAAGCAGCACACCAAGCAGTGGAGATAACACTCAAGCACACACCTGCCTCCCCTCCTTCTGATTGTTAGTGGCTCTTAACTCCTCGCCCTCCGAGCATCTCCAGTGGATTGGTCCAGGTGTGGACCAATGGGAAGTGGGTATTGGCCATGGAGGGCCAAATCTGGGCACGACGAGGTGGAGGTGTGGCACTCGAGGGGAAAGGAGACAGGCGTTAACAATGAGGCACGTAACATTCTCCCAACCAAGAAAACACACCAGAGGATGCCGGCACCTTTTGTTTAATGACTGGACTGAGCTGGAGGTGAAGATATGTTTTACTATACAGATACAGCACATAACTATCGTTCTATGAGGTATGCAGATGCTGGTTAAAGCTGATCATTAATTTATGGGATTCCCCTCAATAAAGTTTCTATCAACATATTTGTAACTGTTTACCAAGCTCTGCCTCATATAGCAACAACATTATAGTCATTGTTATAGTTCATAACTTTCAGGGCTGACATTATGGGAGTATCGACAGGATTTTCCTTTGTTTTCTCATCCTCTGTCAGTCATGCTCTTCACCTGTCACAAGCCAGCTGCTCCACTATTGGACAATGCCGTCTATTAAAATCAATTTAATTCTGCTGTTTTGGTGCGTTTGATGTTCCTTTGCTTTTTCTAATCGTACAATACCATAAACCCGCCAACTTCCTCCCTTCCTCTTGGTAATTGTCCCTTTGGAAAACTTGTGTTTCTAACTCTGTGGCCACGTGATAAAATCTTTTGAATTGTTCCCCTAATTTTTAAGGGATTAAGATTATATAATAAAAAAGAGGGAAAGGCTTTCATTCTTGAAGACAGCGGAAACAGTATTTGCTTTGTTATGCTTTGCTTTGTTATGTCCGAAACATATCTAATCATCCAGGAAATATGTGAAATTATAGTGGACTGTTTGCTACAAGCATGAACTTTTGCATGATATATTTCCATGCCCTAAAGAGATTTATAAAGTGCTGGGAAAGTTCACTTTCTACAAGAAATAGTTCAAAGTTCAGTTCACAAACTTTAAAATTAACTAGTTCAGTTCATTGTTCATATTTCAAAGTTTTTGAACAAAGTTCATGGTTCCAAAAATGAACGAGTTCATAGTTCTTTTATAATCTTTTTCCATATGTTGTTGCGGGCTGTTATTTTTCAAAACTATGGCCACAGACTAACTTCATTTAAACACTTAAACTATGCATCATATTCATCTTTGTTGATGAACACTTGTTGCAGACAATCAACCCATTACTTTCCAGCTGCAGCTTTTACCCCTGCAGTTTATTTCTCAGAAACATAAGGATAATCGAACTGCTTGAATGGTCTTTTTTTTTTTTAATTAAGAATTATTCAAACAAACAATAACAGGGAAGTAGTCCTTAAATTGCTTAAATTTTCCAAAGCTGTAACAAATAACTTAATATGGCTAAACCCCACAAGGAGATCATTCTAAACTGTAGTAACAAGTCAAAAAGATATGTCAACACACCAACACCTTGACACCAACACACCAACACCTTAAAATGTGTTGGTGAAACACAATCTTTTTTTAATTAAGAATTATTCAAACAAACAATAACAGGGAAGTAGTCCTTAAATTGCTTAAATTTTCCAAAGCTGTAACAAATAACTTAATATGGCTAAACCCCACAAGGAGATCATTCTAAACTGTAGTAACAAGTCAAAAAGATATGTCAACACACCAACACCTTGACACCAACACACCAACACCTTAAAATGTGTTGGTGAAACACAATCTGAGGTAGAACAGCCGCTGAGGTAGGACACAACACTGGCATATTAGAAGAATCAGCAAGAAAAAAAGTGAAGTACCTGGTTTGATACAGAGATGTCATGCAGCTAGATATATTTTAAATTGAGAAGAATGGAGCTGCAGCCTCAGTCAGGAATCCCAAAGACTTCTGAAACTTGAATATTTGTTTTGAAAATCCAAATAAAAATATAGCTCAACACTGGATTTATATATGGAGTGTTCTGCCCTGGAGATTGGCAGGCTGAGTTTTCATCACTCGTGCTGGAGCAGCTGAGTGAAGATCCCTTGACTGGACTTTCAGAAGGGAAAGGGATCCAATGAATAAAACTATAAAATATATCACACAGGATGAACATATGCAGTGTCTCCCTCATGTTTTTGTTCTCCTTTTGCCCTCAGGTGAGCCTTGACTCCCGTGTTAGGGAATCGATCAATCGAAACATGCTGGAACCCACCTCGCACACCTTTGACGATGCCCAGCTGCAGATCTACACGCTAATGCAAAGAGACTCGTATCCTCGCTACATGAACTCCCCAGCCTACAAAAACCTGCTCAACAATCTGTCAGAGCAGTCCCTTGAAGCTTAAGAAGCCGATGGCCCCTCCGTGCTCTTTTCTGTCCCTTGGATCCTGCACCAATTTCACCCCTCATCCTCCCTCCGACAAGTTCTCACCCTTGGGTCGAAGTTCTGTTATATTTCCCGTAGGACTGCAAAAAACAAAAAAACAAACCAAGACCTAGGCCTGTCCCCCTGCCAGGGATACTTTGCTGTTGTGATCTGCACTGCCCACCGTCACTCAGGTCCCAAAATTTCCCAGAGGGCTTGACATCACAAGTACTGCTATGGATCAAAACACCCCAAAGTGAAATGAAAACATTTCATTTTCATCTTTTAAAAAATACAAATGATCTATTTTATTTGTGTTCATAGTTTTTTTTTTAGGGCGTTTGTTTTATATGATTTTACTGTTGGGGGGGTCCTACTGTTGACTATTATATAT
>JASSRZ010000514.1:0-12847 GCA_032164315.1 Malacoctenus gilli
CACACACACACACACACACACACACACACACACACACACACACACACACACACACACACACACACACACAGAGTCAATGATTACCTGCTTTGTCGACAAACCAGCGTTGGGAAACTGAGCTCAGCAAGAACAGACGATGTTGCAACGTTCCCTCTGAAAATACTTTCGAGGTAAATGAACCCATCTCTATCTGGCTGCATGTCAAGGAGATCAATTCAATCAATTTGCTTTTACTTTTATTTTTTTCACGAAAAAGGTGCTGACCTGAGATGAAAACATACTTTAAAAGATTAGAAAAGAATTACCTGCATATTTAATTTTGGGGGGGGATATATCATTTTTTTTCTTTTAGATATTTTACATGACTAATTTTCCATCTTAATGAATCTGTTTTCCCTTTTTTTCTTGTTTTTTTTTTCTTTTCAAATTTTAATTTACCACTTTGGTTTTGCTAGAAATTGATAACAAGACAGTTTTAAATATTTCATTTAATTTTTTTGAAAGTTCCCTCCAAGTTCCCACGGACGCTTGTCAATTACGTACAAATTTCCTGCTCAGCGTCACACTATAACGTTTATCCCTCTTTTTATTTCGATCAAAGTTAGAATAAAGTGTTCTGGCCTCGACTGCATGTGAATTTGGACAAGTGTTCACCTTTGAGTTGTGGTTTAGGCCCCGTGCCTCTTTTCCACGTCTCGCTGGTACATATTACATATTCTGCTGACCATTACCGTAAATCTGTTACCGTGCCCTTTGTTGTTTCTCCCGCTTCCCCTCCACTTCCTCCTCTTTGCGAGTGAACTGCACGGCAACCGCCCCCCCCCCCTCGCCCCCTTCACCTTTCCTCGTTTTTTACCATCAGACGCAGATAATTAATGACGCAGCGCCGGAAAAAAAGGGGAAGGGAGCGGGAGCTCGGGTGGAAATAACGGGGAAATGATGTGGAGAAGAAGAAGGTGGAGTAGGAAGGATTATTATGTTGTCATCTATTACATGTGGCAGCTCATCCGTCACGGCGAGCCTGGCAGATCGCTCGCTGCCTCCGCGACTAATCTGTCTGTCTAACGAGGGTATTTCGTTGCGTGAGAGGAAGAAAGCAAAGAAGAAGAAGAAGAAGTGCCGAGCTTGGGTAGAAAAACTCTCAGAGTCTGGATTTAACCCCCCGCCCCCCCCCAAAAAAAAAGAACTATAAGATCTCGTTCATGGTGACGAACACAAACTCTCCCTATCAAGGGCCGCGACTGAAAAGAGGCGAGTTTCATTCCTCCTCCAACGATCCCTTCCTTGTCGTCCGTCTCTCATCATTCATCCCATTCTATTATTTCTGACGGGGAGGGGACGTGGCGGCGCACTGGGAGGGGACGGGGTCCGGCTGTGACGAGCTGTCAAAAAAAAAAACTGATGACTGAGTTGCATCGGAGCGTCCGTTTCACAATAAAAATCCATATTTATTCGGCCACAATTGATCTAGTCACGTTTGATTATTCCGCCGCCTTCTTTTGCTGCCTGATTTACATGTTGCATGAACTTTAAAAAAGCCATTGCAAGCAGAAAACATCACATGTCATTGCATGTGTCTTATTTGTGACCCATTGTAGCTGGGGCACCAAAGATGAAAGGTGTGGCCCGAGGCTTTGCCTGCTCGGCAGATGTTAAGATTAAATTAGCTTGTTTCTAAGAAAATCATAACATAAAAATGGTTGAAAAGCTAAAACAGACCTGGAACACTCTTATTTTGAAGGTCTCTGCTCCTGTCTGTCTGTGCATGTCCCCCAGCGGTTAAATTCACTGTGATCTTTTAGCTAATCACACATCAGAGACGGGGGTCTGCTGGCTCTCTTCAAGGAAATTTGAGGGGCTCCAGGGGGTCAAAGGCTGCCGGAAAGCACTGATTTGACCTGAGGGGGGAAGTCCCCCCCCACCCCACCCTACAAAATAGCCCCCCACTCCCTCGGTTAAAGTTTTAGATACGTGCAAAGTAATGGACAAAGACTTCTTTGGAACGAAAAGCCTCCGTTTCTCCCCCCCCAGAAAAGGTCCCCCTTTGTCCGCCTTAAACACTCTGCAACATGCAGGTTGGAGGAATGTGGCCAGAGAGGAATTCGGCCAGCAACCCCCCCCCCCCCTGCGTTTTTTTGTGATTGGCAGACAAATCAAACAGGAAATAAAAACCTGGGCATTCCTGTGCAGGCGGTGCGTCCAGCATCCAGCTGAATCACACAGGATCCTTGAGACTGCAAGGGGGGGTGGGGGTGGGGTAAAAACGCACACAGGTTGTGAGGAGACATGACTGGAGGAGGAGGAGGAGGAGGAGGAGGAGGAGGTGTGGGAGGGGGGCAGGAGAACACAGCCAGTGGCTTTACATTACACAGTTTGAGTGACCTGAACAAGCCAATAAATCCACTCCAGCAACGCCGACTGTGAGGTATAAATGTCAGCGGCGGCTGGGAGTAACAGCTCCTTGTCAACAAGATTGAATATTCAGAAGTTAATTCATTTCTGCTGCCACGGCGCGATAAAGCCAGAGAGTGGGGGAGAGGAGGGGAGGGGGTGGAGGGGTGGGGGGGGGATCAATACAAAGAACCTCTTTTAGGTGATCGATACAGGGAAATGACATTTATATCTGCGGGATATTTATAGTGTCAAGAAAAGGTGGGCAGCTAGGAGGAAGAAGGAGGAGAGCGGAGGGGCTCCAGGTAGAGCCGTGTGAATGACTCCCAGCTCGCTTGCTCGCTCGCTCACACACACGCTCTCTCTCTCTCTCTCTCTCGAACACCAAGGCTGTCTGAACCCTCATTCTCCACCACCAAACCACAGAATGGTTTCCAGTCCGTGGCAGAGCCAAGGCTTTTCCACATATAAGCATTTTTTCTCAAACAATTTGCCAAATGCTTCCTTTAAGGATGTCCATGTGTTTTACTTGGTTACCAGCTGGAGACGGGGGGCCAAGCCCCCCCCCCCAACCCCCCCACCCTCCCCCTTTGATACGACGAGCTCTGTCAGGGAGCGAGCGCCGAAATGAGACTTCCCAGGCCGGCTTCGCGCGGCTCCCTTTGGCCCCCACATGCGACGGCTCGGTTTCAAATTGATGCGCGTGAATCCCGGGGTGCTCGACGTGTAATTACGCTTAATGCACAATATCTTTTGGAGGGAAAGAAGATCGCAGTCGGAGGAAGCGAGGAGACGAGACGCGGAGGGAGAGGAGGGACGCTCGTAATCGTCTACATGTGTACAGTGAAGAGGAGCTTTGGGACGGTGTTTTTTAGCGCCACTGAAACTGTTGCAGCAAATCCATGAAGTTTATACTAAGAGAAGAAACACAAAGTGGGTAAAATGAGTAATTTTGGAAAGTTTAGCAAGATGAACTTTGAATTTTGAGGTCATTCAAGCTAAAAACTCCAACTTGTCATGTTTTTTAGGAAGAACTTTTATGACTTCATTTCTGTAACTAGTTTCGGGTTCCAGCAATTTAACAAGGTGATAAACTGACCAAATTAAACCTTTTTCACACTTGATGTTTCATTTCGACACAGCAGACTTGAAACGACTGCTTTCTAAACGTATTTGTTTGATATAGAATAAAAGAAGGTACTCATAAGTCTTATTGCTTCTCTGTGTGAGGCAGTGGGGCCGTACGCCCCCCTCCAGGGTGCAATAACTCCCCCCCTCTCACACTGCTGCTGCTGCAGTGGGTGGAGGCGCAGCCTGTGAGGTAGTATCTGGACGGCGGACGGAGGGTGATGACGAACGCTTCATAAAGCTTTGTTTAACTGCGACTGGGTGGGGGGGGGGGCTCGTGTGTCCCTGAGCTGTCCGCGTTAATGCCTGACTTGTCATTACGTCGGTCCGATTCAAGCGGCGTTGACGCGAGCTGTCGGCGGATTAGAGCTCGGTGAAAACACACGTTTCATTGTAGCTTGGAAAGACAAAAAAAAGGGAGGAAGAAGGAATAAAAAGAGGGGTGTTACACGTCACGTCTGTGTGTCTACAGAGGAGAAGGTGAGGTCAGCGTCCTGTCAACAGGAAGCAGTGAAAACAACACGTGAAGGTCAGACGTGTGTTGCCCTTTATTCCAGAGCCACTGAGTCAGTCATCAGTTTGATCATTTATCCTTCTGCTTCTGCGCTTGAAGAATCTTCCCTTAATACTGACAAGCCTTTATTCACCTAATAACATTTAATGTATAAAGTTAAAAAAGTCGGGAGCCACGGCTCTGATGATTCTTCCTTCCTAGCTTCACGTTGCTGGACTTGCACTTAAAACAGCAGAGGTGTGTTGAGCAGACGGAAGGAGGGGTCCTCTCTCAGGCCCTGACTGTAACCTGGCAACTCAGTGGACACACTGATTGGGCGCGGCGACCAATCGGAGGACGTTTCTGGGTGGAGGAGCTTCCTAATTTTGCAGGACAAAAAAAAAAAACGGACTCTCCGTAACATCTTGAACGAAGATGTTTTACTAAACACTGAAGTCAGCAGGTCTCTTCCCACATTTTTTTTTTTACATATTCGATCTCTAAAAACTGCTTTCACACTGAACAAGTATCAGAATGAAACTTGTCTGTTGAGTGGAAACGGTTTCGGGGTCGTGACCGTGACTTTAAACCGCGAGAAACATCTCTCTGCGTAGCTCATTTGAATGTTCACACATGCGGTGGGTCCTGTCATGCAGCGTGCACGTAGCAGGAAACCAACAGCCTCTTCCTGAAAGCTGAAAATAAGAAGAGAGTAAAGCAGCACTTTTGCACACACGCTTTGATCTCTGGTGTCACTTAGCACGGTTCCACCTGAGCCTCGCAGTGAACTGATCATTACCCCGAGTATTGATCTCCCCCAGCCTCTCTCTGTCTCTCTCTCTCTCTCTCTCTCTCTCAACATTTTTCTGCCACACCTTCATGTGCGCCTCTATTTTCTCCGCGTCTCTTTATCAAACTGTCATTTCCCCCACAGATGCACATCCTTTCCTCATGAAAGCTTTCCAGCTCCGCCTCCTCTAATATATCTCTCTCTCTATCATCAGCAGACCTGAGGTGGTTAAAAAATGCTTCTTTCTTCCCCCAATCTGTTTTTTTTAATGTAAAGAATGAACAGAATCATCTTTAACCCGGGGCCACCTGACTGCCAAGGCACAAACAGGCCCTCTGTGATGTGCAACAACCCTCCTCCATCCTCTCCATGAGTGATCAGGGGCTCTCGGGGGACGCACACCAACACTTGGGCAAGCAGTGCGTCCGCTCAATAAACAGCAATTTATTGGCAGCGGGACTGAAAACGCTGCCATCCTTGGAAGCTATCAACGGCGTCTCATTGGTGCTGAGAGATATTAATGAAGAGAGGAGAGGAGAGGAGAGGAAGGCACGAGGGGAAGAGCTCAGCCTCAGTGTCTGCCGCCGTGAAGATCATCTGGAAGCTCGGCATGTCAATAACAAACAATAAACGAATAGACAGCTTGAAGCACGCTCACAGGTGTTCCCGGGACGCAGAAACGAGAGCAGAGGTCGCGTTCGAAGCCGCATATCTGGCTGGGAAAGTCCTGCGTCAGTCATCCGAGATTATATGGGTTTCGACGTGGAAGAGAAACCATGATCGGCAGCCCGATCAGGCTTCCACATCGTCACGCGGGTCAGACAAGCGGCACTAAACCTACTGTAGATAAAAGCCCTATCTGGCAATGTTTCCATGACACAGCAAATTTACCAGCAATCCTGACTAATCCCGAGGATGATAAAGATAAAGCCGGACTTTTTTTATAAGGAGGCCAGCTCCGTGCTCCCGTGTGGCCTTTTATGGACACGCTGCTCAGAAACCTCAGAGTTTCAGGTCTTTAACACTTAGACAAGTTATTTCACATGTCAAAAATAACACGTCTTACCTTGGAAAAATGTAAAAGTAAAAGGTTTTTATTTTACAAAACACTGAAAAGCAACAAAAAGAGAATATATTGGACCTCTTGAACTGTGTCAATTCAAAGGAAATCTGAGAGGCTAAACAGTTTTAACTTCTGGTTTGATGCTCCTGACTTTTGACTTCACCTTTACCCGTTCCTGTCTTGTTAATCCTCTTTATAAAACACCAGCAAGAAGGAGGATACAGCTTTAAAAAAAAGTTAATTTCTTTAATTTTTTAAAGGATTTAATAAAGATTTTAAAAAAAAGATGATTAAAATGTCCTCTTCTTCCAAGTGTCTAGCTGGACTCTCTTACCTGTACCATTCCAGGCCCTTGTCGTAGAAGCGGTCGAAGAAGTGCGGCTCCGCTCCGACGGCTCTCACGTCCGGGTGGATCCGCAGGAACTCCAGCAGAGCCCGGGTGCCCCCTTTCTTCACCCCGATGATGATGGCCTGGGGGAACTTTTTGCTGCCGTAGTTATTCGCTATGGAGATGTTGGCGGACGGAGCGCCGCCGCTCGACAGGTCCGACAGCTGCTCCCGCACGAACGCCGCCGGGGACGCGTTATACGCGCCGAGCGGCTCCTCTTCTCCTCCTCCATCACTGGGGGCCACCCGGGCGTGGGGGCTGCTCCGCTGGTCGTAGACGGGCCGCGGCAGGGAGTCGCAGAATCCGTTGAGGCAGTAGAAGAGGTACGTGAAGAGGACGATCATGGTCAGGAAGACGGACAGCTTGGACTGCACCCGCAGGTGTCCAAAGTTGAACGCAACTCGCCATTTACTACATCCCATGGGTCGCAATCCTGAGGACACAGCGCAGGAAACATGCCACACCGGGGAGCGTCATCCCACCGTCCCTGGAAGTCACTCGGACCAGGAGCGCGTCGCCAGGCGCCGCGTTTGCGTCCCCAACAAGTGGCCGGGACGCTGGTGCCCGCCGCGCGTCACGGAGCTCCACATGTCCTCCTCCCCCGCCCAACTCTCCCTCTCTCTCGCTTCTGTTTACTCCCGCTTCTCTCTGCTCGTGCACGCGTCAGCTTCTCGAACCCTCAGCGCCAGCATCAGGGGGGTGATTCCTTTATAAACCCGAGCAAAGTCTGTGCCTTTGGGTCCCGAAGCTGCGCTCCCGTGCGCTCCCGCGGCTCCCTGACAGCGCCACCAGCACCACCAGCACCCCCGCCTCCCTCCGCGTGAGTGCCAGATCCACGCCCTGTTTATCAAACACACGCCCCTTCCATCCTCTACTCGTGCCACACTGAAACAACAGCTAAAAACAATTAGCAAGAAAGAGAAGAACTCACATTATTCTACATTAATTTTCTTTAATGTAATGTATGAGAGCAATTGATTTTAATTCTCATGCTTGGATGTAATTTCCCTTCATTTACCCTCTTGAACTCTCCACATCCAGCTCTGAAGTGGCAATGTTAGGACACTTTCCAAGGTGGCGCTGTGGGCGACCACTTATCCCCCCCCTCACCCCCCTTCCCAACTGGCCAGTGGCCACCTGCTGTCTGCTGGCCAGTGTGACCACACACCCCCGCGGTGCCAGCAATGACCCACACATTTTAACCCCGGCCCCTGCGGGTCGCTCTGGACCAACAGGTGTGGTCGCCCCCCCCCCCCCCTCCCATGTGCCAGTAAACTGGGGGAAGAATGAATAAACTATGAGGAACATGCAGCGAGGCCGACCACCACCAGTCGCCTCCTCCATTCACTTTCTAATGCTGCAGAAAGGTCCGGAAAAAGTACAAGTAAGTGTACTATTTACTACTACATGATGAATTCGAGGATGAAGGTTTTGCTGAACTTCATCAAATATGACTTCGGAGAAAACCCCCCAAAACCGTCTCAAAATTCACAAAAAACACCAAAGTGACCTTGAATTCTGTTGCTCGACTCTTTTCTTCTTCCTTGAATCAATGCAGCTTTGTGGAAGAAGCGCTACACCAGAATATGAAGAGGTCATTGGAGTGTATTCATAGAACACTGTTTCTTTGTCTCAGGTACGCACGCACACTCAAACACTGTGATTAATATTATAGTTTATGTCTGCTAATGAAACTTTGGGCCTGCAAACAGAAATAAAGCAGCTCTGCCGAGCTCCCACTGACAGACCGGTTATCAATGATGTCAACTCGCAACAATAAAGCGCTCTAAAGGAGACGTACTGTCTTTACTGTCCGCTTCTGCCAGAGTCTGAGTTCTATTCCAGTGACTTTATGTGCATTTTATTGTCTCGTTCTACGAGCCAATAAAAAGTCTACGAATATCCTCTGGACGTGCTGCCGCTGCCGCGCTGTTCCGTTTGCTAAATTGGAAAAGGATGAGGGGGCCGGGCGGCCGTTGCCAAAAATCAGGTTTTGGAGCCGGTTCACCAGAATCAACAAAATGTTTTACTGCGGTTCATTTTTCCTCCTCCACGACGAAGATTAACAGTCGCGCGGAGGACGGGGCGTCCCAGGGAAAACAGACGGGGGAGCGAGACCCCGGTTCCGGACGCCAGCGAAGGTCAGACAGAAACCCCTTCCCCCCTCACAGGTGTGTTGTCCAACCATCCATCTCCTACTGCTTCATGAGGGTCTCACACACATAGGAACAATTTAGAGCCAATAATTGACCCTTTTTTTTTTTTGCATGTTTTTGGACTGAGAGACGAGAGCAATGCACACATGGAAAACCGTCCAACTTCAAGGCCTCACCTGGATGCTGTGTCTGACAAACAGGAGCTGGAACCTTCAGAATAAAAGCACAGTGCCAGGTTGCCAGTTGTGCTTGATATCAAGTGTCTAATTAAGCCACTTTGTGATCTCAGAGACCCTGCGTTAGGACCCTCTTGGACAACGTTACGCTATTACTGAGTGATGGCTTCTGTTAAATGAAGATAAGGTCGAAAAAGTCAGACATCGCGCTCTTCCGTGCCAGATTTCTCAGAACTGCAGAACACCAAATCTGTTCTCCCCAAAGAGTTTTTGCCAGCACGAGTTTGAGTGCAAATCACCAAATATTGGCACGTCCACCTCGTTCGCCGAGATCCGAGCGGGTCCCTACATGGCAGCCCGTCCACGCCGATGATGGGGATGGCAATGGCCATCGAGCCGGGCCCCCTCCAACCTGGCAGGATGTCAATTTCGCCCAGTCTCTAAACAGAGAAGACATCATTTACCCTTCTGTACTCCTCCAGCACTCCAGCATATTGATCCGCCGCGATGTTGAAAAACAATCGGAGACGTGCCACTCCGCTGTCGGAGGGATCAATAGGCCCGGGCGCGCTCGGCGCTGCTCCGTGCGCGTCGCTCACGGCCGAGGGATCGCTGGGCTTTGCTTTCTGGGGTTTAAGGGATCTGGGCTGTTGAAGGCCGACTGTCGTTTCTGGCGATTTTCAACCCAAAAACTGTATTGTTTTGTTGTGACATAATCAAGCAAAGTGGTGGTATCTGTGGCAGACTATAAATAAGTTTTGATATTCTTATCTGAGCCGTATTTAGTCATATAAAATTTAGTTTGACGTATTTTAGACACTTTACAGTAATACACTGTAGGGTTGGTTTCCAGTAAATCCCAGTTGCATGAATACAGTCAGCTTCTTTATATTTCACTGCCCTTTTTTTTGTTTCGCTTTGTTAGCTTATTTTGTGTCTATTTTGCTGCTGACTTCCTGCTCCTGCTTTGTTTCCCCTTTATTGAAGCCTTTTCAGTTTTTGTGTGTCGCAGGTCAGGCTGACTCCAGCAGACTTCTCAGGCTGCCCGGGAGGGCGTTGCAGGTATCGTCCCTCATGAGAACACGGCGCCATTGTAGCGCCATTGTAGCGCCGCACTGAAGACACAATGCATGCGACAAGCTGCTGAAGAGCCGATCCTCCGCCGGGCCTGTTATTTCACCTGCATGGAATGCGTGTGTGAATGCGCGAGTGTGTGTATGTGTGTGTGTGTGTGTGTGTGTGTGTGTGTGTGTGTATGTGTGTGTGTGAGCGTTGCACACACAGAAACCTGTTAGTGAACCCAGCTCCACCTCCCAGCCTCCGACACCATCATTAAAGGTTCGGGCGGATTACAGGATGAGTTACACGCTGGCGTTTTATGGTGTCGCTGAGTCAGCGTCAGGGAGACTCTGTCGCTCCGTTACTGAATGAACAAGCTGCATCCTGGTGAACAAAGACCATCTAAGTTAGCCGCAGATTTGGTGAACAAAACGCAGGAAAAAAAAGTTTTGGCTTGGAGTTCATATTACTTTTTCGAAATTCTGAGCTCTTATTCTTCGTTTCATACCGATAGTTTGAAAAGTTTCAGAGTAATGATGGAGCGTCCCCTTAAAAAGGAAGCAAATCTTTCACAAAAGCAGGAATAAACTGAGCCTGTTTTGAAACTATAGGGAGAAGCGAGCGCAGACTCCAGAGTCCTTTGCACTCCATCATTCTCCACCTTATATAACGCCGGAGCCCTTCTGACAGTTTGCCCTCTGGACACACCTGACAAAGAAAGCAGTCAACAAACATTCAAGATTGGAATAAGTCCACATGCGCCGAATCAACTCTCTGACTGACTCACTCGGCGCAGAAAAAAAAAAGAAGCAGGAATCCGTGCAAAGATCGAGCACCTCACGCAGAAAAGCGCACAAAAACACGGCGCCCGGCCAATCGGGGAGCACGTAGAGTTTCTGTGTCCGTGCAGAGGGAGAGAAAAAGAGTGTGTGTGTGTGTGTGTGTTGTGTGAAAGCCGGTGGCAGGGCCATATCCTGCAGCCATAACTGCAGGGCAGAGTTCTGCGGCGAGCGTTGTAAGTATAGGGCACGGCGGCAGCGTGCATTATCACATGGGTGTGGCTTTGGGCTCGCTGCTCGGAGGACTGGTGGGAGGGAGGGAAGCCGGAGGAGGCAGCGCGCAGTGCCAGGCATGCCTGCACACGATGGCGCGCTCAGTGTGCGCGACCCCAGCAAAATCAAAGGGCAGCAATAAAGAGTGTTTTTCACCGGGTTCACGTCGAGTCATTAGAGAGGGAGCGGCGGCACGCAGCCCGACTCCTCTCTGGCTCCGGTTCGACAGACTTTTATGGCACCGCTCTGCCATTAAACTGCTGCTATCTATCACACCGCCCCCCCTCCCCCCTTGCTGACTGTTTTGCCAAAAACATTACAGCGAAGCCAAACACATTTGCACACCCCTCAACGACATGCGAGACGCGAGCTTTCAAAATAAAATGGCAGAGCCGTTTTCAGGTCTGCTTTCGAGTCTGCAGCATGTTTTATTTTGGCTTTTCTTTAACATGTGCAAATCTAATCTGGTCAACCTCAAAGCTGAAGGCGCCACCCCCCTCCTCAAGGGGGTCCCGCAGATACCACAGAGCAATATCAGCATTTTTTTAGTCGATCCCAATTTACTCTGATTACACAATCTGAAAAATACTTCACAATGGGAGTAAAAAAAGGAAAAAAGAATCCAACCAATGACTTTCAGATGGTTTTTCGTGGAAACATTCTTTAACACTGAGACAAATATTTAGACTCTCATTCAGTCATTACAAATGATCTTCCTAATGGGTTTGGGGGGAAATCCTAAACGATCTGCCGAGCCGCGGCGGCGGGCAGCGCGAGCCCGCTCTGCCCCTCCGCAGCTCTTCGCCGTGAACCCCGCGCAGGAAGCGATAAGGCCTCAGGTGAGGCTCGCCGCCGCGCCGAGACGCAGACAAAACAAACGGGGACACGCATCGGCTTATCTGCTGACATCTGACGTCCCTGCCGAGACAAAGATCCGGAGGGGCTGGCGGCCGGCAAATGTTACATTCAGTCCGCAGCCACTCGTGAAGGAATGAGTTACTACTGTAATTTAAAAACAGAAGGAAAACGCGAGTTGGTGAAATATAGTGCTGTAATTATGAGCTTAATCATGCTTTTTCTTTCCTAATAGATTCCCTGATCAGCGTTTCATTTGTCTTCGTCCTTCCAAATATTTATGTTTCAGATTACAAGAAAAGATAACAAATCTGTGTCACGGGCCAAGAGCATTTATAAGGTAGTTTTTAAATGCAGCACTTAATAGTTACAAAATTATTCAAACTGCTGCTGAAACTTTTAAAACCCAGAATAACAAGAAAAAGACACTTTCTGGGGTTCCTAAAGGAGACTTAAAAAAATTGTGCTTTTAATTTGAAGGCTACTGCTTTAATATGTTTGCCTTCACTGTAACCAGACGTTAAACAAGACGGCTGCTGAAGAGTCACTCAGAAGTCAGTCAGGAAATAATATTCAGCACGTGTTCTAAAACATTTATTGCCACTCGTGCAAATGAATTTCTTCAGGTCAGTGAACTCAGCAGCGATCAAGCAAGGAGGAACGAAGTCAGCGGTGACGTCACGGGGCCGCTGATGACAGCGCAGCGATCAACTGATCCGAGCTGCAGCTCGCAGCAGTGAGCAATTGGCCCCTCTGATAAGTTATCTGTCAGGTGTAACTCAGAGTAATGGGACCACCTTGTAAAACGCGCCGGTCACCGCCCGAAGGTCAGCCGTTGACGGAGGGGGGCCGCCTGCGGGCGGGTGCAGGCGGCCATCCCTCCGCCGACCGCTCCGCATCGAATCCAAACATTTAGCTGAAAAACTTGGCCTGCACGCTACACCTACTGCGCCGCTGATTTACTGCACCGTGTGCGAAGGAGTTTCAAAAGAACAGCAGAAAAAAAAAGCCTCACAGCGTTCCTTGATCTACAGCCGTGATGTCATTCATGCAGTAAAAAAAAAAAGAAAGAACAAAACTGGCCCATAATCATTCTGGTCACTTCGTCTGTGCGCTATGAAATCCCACGGAGGAGGAAGATTTATCAGCAGCTGAACGTGACTGTAAATATAGAAGCACAGCGATCCGGGAGGAGGGTCTGATAGGTGCTACCCAGGGAGCGCCCAGACGGTAGCATGAAATGTTGCAGGGGCAGGACTTCATGGGGGGGGGGGGGGGGGGGGGAGTGTGCCCCTG
>JASSRZ010000519.1:0-12829 GCA_032164315.1 Malacoctenus gilli
ACACACAGAGACAGACAGACACACACACAGACACACACACACACACACACACACACACACACACACACACACACACACACACAGCAGAACAGAATAACAAAGTTTCCGCTGCGTCGGACGAAGTTTAAAACACGTCCTCCTTCAAAATCTCTTCACCATCACGAGACGTTTCGCTGAACACTTTCCAAACGCTCTTTGTATCGAATCTGTTCCCGCGTGCTGTACTCCTACGGGGGTAATCGGAGGTGAACGTCGCTCCTCTTGCGATTTTCACAGCAGGGCGCCTGCCGTCGGTGGCAGAGCCGAGCCGCAGATCAGTTTAACCGACGTAACGACCCGTAAAGGAGGCCATGATTTGACTTTGTAATCAGCCGTTAGCGCCCGCTCGCCTCGCCAGCAGCGTCGGAAATCCTTCGCACGGCCGACAGGAACGCAGCGATTTGCGTCGAGACTTTTTGGGCGTCCTCACGCGACGGTCCCGGCCTCCCACGAAGCCTCGCCGCTGCCAGCAAACTTGGACTCTTCGCCTGGAATTGAAGTGTGATTGAAGAGATTGGGCCAAATTAGCGGTACCTTCGGTTGATTTTCCATGTAAATGCTTTGGCGCAGCAACCGAAGCAGAATTAAGGTTATTTACTGCGATTTACTCTACGAGCCGAGAGGGAGGAAGAGGAGGGAGGCGGGAGGAGGAGGTGCAGCGTTCCCGCCGCCTCCCTCTCCGCCGAGAGCCGCGCTGTTGACATTTTGAGGTTTCGCGTCCGCGCCGCTTCGCCTGCATGTCTTGAAATATCTTCCCGAGGATTCAAAGGCGTTTTGTCGACGCTCGTTTGTGGCCTCTGACATTTAAGTCCCGGAGTCATGTGAAAAAGGCGTCGTCCACACGAGGGTTCGGTGTCCTGAAGGTCAAACGCAGGGTCGAAGGGTTAAATAACCTCCGAATAAGCTCGTGGAAAACCTCAAGTCAGCTGGAAGTCTGTGAGTCGCATTCGTGCGAACAGACGAATCTGGAGTGTCTTCACTTCATCGTATTTTTAACACGACGTCGGCGTTAAAAATCTCACTTCTGCCTTTGAAATAAAGTGGAAACAAAACAGGACGATGCTGAAATGAGCAGCTGTAAAAGCTCCACACATCCTTTTGTTTACACGAGCATTAGTTTATAAAACGGGGTATTTTTTGAGGGTGGGGGGGGGGCGATTTTGCAGCGAATTGTGTTGCTTTATGGCGGCGATTGGCGGTGGAGTCATCATCAGCGATTTGCTTTCAGGCCTTGTTACGAGTATTTTGAAGGAGAGTGATTTACAGAGCGCCCGGCGTCCTGCTGGGATTCATCAGGTTTCTCGCCGAGGATCGTAATAGACGGCGGCGGTGCCGCCGCCGCCGCCGCCGCACACGCGGCTCGCTCGCTGACGCCGCTTCCCGCAGTCCTCCGCCGCCATTGTCTTCCTCCTTTTCATGTCTTTCCGATGTAATTTTCTGGAGCTAAATGGCAGCAGAGAGGGAGGAAAGAAGACACATCGGGACTTTCGGCGAGTTTCTTTCTCCTGAAATAAACCGACCGAAGTGACAAAACGTGCGGTTCTGTGTGTTGAAACACCGCGGTTAATTAAGGCGTAACGCGGCGTTGTGGCGCCGGCGTTTTGTTATGTTTTTTTGGAGATTGATGGCATAAACTCACTCGTTCATGATCATCAGAAAGTAATAAAAAAAGAACACTTTAAGGCACTTTTATTGCATTTGCAAGTGATCCAAGCACAGCGCAGCGTTTAATCCAGGAGAGGAGTTATGAGGCGAACACTTGAACTCGCATTCATTCAGATCTCGGCAATAAAGTCACAGACTCTCGGTGTTCACCTTGCAATATTTGCCCCGTTTGGGGTATTTCTACGTCTACTGCTAGTACTGCCTCTCTCTCTCTCTCTCTCTCTCTCTCTCTCTCTCTCTCTCTCTCTGTCTCTCTGTCTGTCTCTCTCTCTTTCTGTCTCTCTGTCTGTCTCTCTCTCTTTCTGTCTCTCTGTTTCTCTCTCTCTTTCTGTTTGTCTGTCTTCCTCCCTCTCTCGCTCTCTCTCTCTCTCTTTCCCTCTCACTCTCTCTTTTTCTCTCTCTCCCCTCTCTCTCTCTCTCTTTCTGCGTGTCTCTCTTTCTTTCTGTCTCTCTCTCTCTCTCTCTCTCTCTCCCCCTCTCCCTCCCTCTTTTACTCTCTCGTTCTCTCTCCCCCCCTCTTTCTCTGCTGACTCTCCACACTTTCACGACTTTATCAGACTTAATTTCACACACATGATCACCGACATGCATCAAGCGCGGACGTCTCTTGATAAAAATAAAAAGCAAGCGAGCGAGCGGGGCGTCGGTGAAATGGGACGAGACGGGTGATGGTGTGCGCTGTCACTTTTTGCACGCCAACAGACAGGTGATGTAGCGCCTGATCGATTGCGCTTATGTATTGGAGACAGCAGCTCTGACTATTCTGAGGGGCCGGGGGGGGGGGGGTGATAGGCTTGACATTTAGCGGGAATAACAGCGTTTAAAGGAAGTGGATGCGGCTCGTTTTCTGACAGCGAGAACGGCTTGAAGTGCAGTAAAACGCTGGGAAAAGTTTACCAATTATCCTGTTTTGGCTTTGCTGACGGTAAAATGGCGGCAGCGCACCTGAACCGGCGGGACGAGAGCGAGGCGGCGGTTTGATGAAGCTGGAGTTCAGAGAGCTCAGTGCTTTTATTCTGAAGGCTCCAACTTTTCTAAGTTGTGAGGAGGAGGGTTTGTTTCTGCCAGCGTTTGTCTTCACTGTAAAGTTTTACGCCAGTCAAAAACTAAAGAGAGGTTAAATTTAATGCCAGTTCACAGCTGGAACTGGTTGTGGTACTCTAGAGTAACTTTACTCGTGGGTGTGAAACATCCTGTGGGTCCAAATTGGTTCCCAAGAGGTCCCAAATCTGCCTGTCGGATGTCTTGCGTTGTCTCGGAATTTATCTTTGCAATCCCGACTTTGTGTGGACTGTTGGATCTCGTCGTTCCGAGTCGGGAGGAGGAGGAAGGAGGAAGAGGAGGGGAGGTTGGTGCTGGAGCACCGCGATACAGGAAGCTGTCGGCTGTGTCGGGGAGCAGCGTCTCTGTTGTCGCCGCCTTATCTGCGGCGGCGAAAAGCGACGGCCTTCACGGATGATTTGAGGATCTACTGACCCGATCGTCCGTCGTTTCGGGTTCCCGACGTGACGCGCGCGGCGCCGATAAGCGCCGGGTTTCTCCCGAGCGCCGCGCGAAGTCGAAGTCTCTCCCGCAATCTCCCGGGTCGGTCGTTCGGTCCGCCGTGGCCGGAACACGATCGCGTGACTCCCGACGTCACTCGGTAGCGCTCGCGTGAAAGGCGGCGTACTGTAGCGCCGGCGTGAAGAAAAAAAAACATGGAGGCTGCGGCGGTGATGCAAGCGAGGAAGCAGCGGCAGCAGCAGTAGCAGTAGCAGCAGAGCGTGCACTCTGTAAAATATTCAGCACGGAGACACTTGTAGTATTTTCTCCACACCTGCTCGGAGACACACAGCAAACATAAAACAACGGCAACAAAAAAGCTGCCGCATTTCATCCAGACGTTCCCGCATCACTTCCGAATGCCGGGATGGGACGAGCATCCTGATGAGATGCAAATAAAATCGAGACGGCGGATCCATGTGTCGGGGGGGGGGGGGTTGCCATGGCGATATGCAAACACAGGCGGCGATACGAAACCGGCGCGCGGATCTCACAGCGGTAAACTATATGTTTGAGCCGCCAGGTGAGCCCGGAACGGCCTGACCTGAATACTCATGAGTGGCGGCCGCGGCAGCCGCGGCGTCACGGCCCGCGCGAAGCCGAACGAGACGACAGCCGCCGCGAATCAGCGGCGTCGCCCGACGGGAGCCGCTGTCCCGGCTCAACGTGTCTAAACGGGAGGGGGGGGGGGGGTAAAAATATCCTGTTTTTATTCAAACGGGGAAATTAGGAGCGGTGACATTTGGAGGAAGTGACGGGAAGAAGCAGACGCACAATCAGCTCCCATTGAGGGACGCCAACGCCGTGAATGCAGCTCTGATTAGGCGTCGGGAAACTTTGACGAGGGGTTCGAACGTCTTCCAGGTACCGACGAGGAGCAGCAGCACCTCCACGTTCGCGAACGTTCGCGCACGTTTGTCGAACATCCCGGCTTCGTACCGCCACATCCAGCTCAGCGTTCAGGCCGCTGATCCTCGATGTACGACGGCCGTCATGCAAAGTGCTCGGACGCCAAATGGGAGCAAACTGGACTTCAAAGACGAATCGAGACGCGGAGTCGACCGTCAACCTTTCGATTGAGAGAAAGTCACATAATTGGAGAGTTTTTACGAATTTTTTTGCTAATTTTTGACGCCTGCCGTGTTGTTTCAAGTGTCGCCAACAGGGCGGCGCACCGAGACGCCCAGTTTGGCCACATCGGACTCGCTTTCCATCGTAAATAAAGACGAGAGCGTTCCGTGGCGGGACAACTTTTTTAAGTCTCTTCAAGTTAAACTGAACGACTCACAAACTCAATCCTTCATCGGGACGTTTTTCCTCCACGTTGCTGTTGAGTTTCAGAAACACTTCAGCGTTTTGACGTTGGTTCGGAATGTAAGCGACCTGTCGTGGTCATGTGACCCTTCCAGTGGGGGGCTTTGACGCCCCTCCATCCTTCGTTATTCCCATTCTGGTCACAGTTGGATTCAGAGGACAAACGAAGCGCGTGAAATTCATTGGAAGCAGCTCCGAACTCACCGTTTTCAGAGACGAGTCCGGTCCGAGCGTCGCGGCGGATAATAAACCGGCGACGGATCCGAGCGGCGCGTTTTTGCGACCGGGCTGCGAAACGTTATCACGTGCGGCAGAGGCCGCGGCGCCCGGCGTGTTGTTTGTGGATTCGTTATCAGCGGGGCAGCTGCTCCTGCAGCAGATGAGTCGGTTCTGGGCGCGGTTTTCTTTCGGTATCAATTTTCTGATTCTGTATTATTTGGTAATTAGAAGCGATAACCCCACGGCGGGGGAATTCGGCGGCGATAGCGAGGCCTCATTAAAAGCCGACGACAGCCGTCCACCGACCGCGGCTCGCAAACACAATAACACTGATCCAGGAGGAGGGAGGGGGAGGAAGCAATTTAGTGAATATTCAAATCACGGAGTACAGTAATTCTTCCCGTGTTCCTGCCGGGACCTTTCGGGTGGGGGGGGGGGCTCCTGTTAAAATCTGCGGGAACACAAACCGCGAGTCGCCCGACGCAGCCGCCGGGTTTTATTTACAGGTAACACTCCTCAATATTATCCTCCGACTCTCCAATTAGCGTGAAATCATTTTCCGACCGCGCTCGGAATTAGAGGAGCAAGCGTAATCTATTGTTGCTCCGCGACTCGCCGCGGCTCCTAATGAATTGTTGTGTCCAAAATATCTTTACATTTCCGCCGCGCTCGGCGTTCCAGCGGCGTGCTGTAACAGGCTGTTTTTATGCACTTTCTTTCCGCGACGTGACAAACAAAGAGGCTCTTAGCAGCGCGAATAAACCCCACAAATACTCTTTAGCGAGCCAGAGGAACTCGATCTTTTGTACAGTGTTACAAATAAACTCACTTTGGAAGCCGGCGAGTTTAAACGTTTCTGGATTTTATGCGCGGCTGATAAAAAGGTCGAGGAAAGATTTGTTTTCGAGTGTTGAAACGAGTCACTGTTTGTGCTTTTATTCTGGAATTTATCCTCCTGCAATATGAAGGGAAACGGAGGTGAATATGAATGTAATTTGCAGCTACGATGTTAAGACATCACTTAGTTTTTCGTTGTGGCGATGTTCAGAGTGCTAATGCTAAGGAAGTGAGCTTTTTCTGCCTCGTTCCTCTGGATTTTGCTGCCATCTAGTGGTCAGTTCTGGTACTCGTTGACGTTTGTCCGCCCGGTGGACAGTTAGGGAATTGCAGTAAGACTTGTCCCTCCGGTGGTCTTATTTTTGACCCACAGGTCAAATATTTGATATTCCTGAATTAGAAGCTTTTATGTTGAAGTTGGGAATTGTTTCGTTAGGTCCCCATAAAATTCTTTTAATCGTTCCACCTGTTAAACATCAGTTTTATCTTTATCACCTCCACATGGAACTTATTTTTCTCCGTCTGTCGGTTAAATGATTCGAATCGTTCACAGAGGACCTCCGTGAAATTTGCAGGATTGTCGAAAAGTGGTTGAAAGAACGACTGGACTCATATTGTTGGTCAACTGGTCCTTCGTTAAGCCAAAATGTTAAGTAAACAACATTTGTGTGGCTTCTCATCAGAGCGTGTGGCCCTTTAAGAGAGTCTCCAAAGTACTTCATCTCCAAACTGAGAGCATAAAAGTTACTTGAGTTATTCGAGACATATAATTGCAAATATATATATTCCCTTCAACTAACTTCTTCGACCTCTGTGACTTGTTTAAACTACGTTGGTTGTTTTTTTATTTACGCTGCGCGATTCGACCTCGGCCGATCTTCTGCCTCTCAGCGGTGAAAAGTCAGCGAAGCTTCTGACGACTGCAGTACGTTTGTATAAATATACGCAGCGACGTGAACCCGCGCAGCCTCGTCTCCTCTCCTCCTGTTAACAATCAGCCACAAACTTACCTTCAGCATCGAGGCGACTCTTCCGTCGGCGCTCGAAGTGAGGAATTATACTCGCTCATTTGCGCGACGGCCGTCTGGGCGGCGCGGCCGCCTACCGGCAGCTGCTGCATTCATGCATAAGCCTCAGCCGCTGCGGGATCAAACTCGTGTCGCTCTCCGCGTTGTCTCGCGCTTCGGACAACGTTTTCCTCGGTCGCCGGAGTCAAATCATAGAAAGTTGTCGGAGAGGTGACGGCGAGGCTGGAGGAGGTTGGCGGGGGGGGGGAGGGGGGGGTTGTCACGCTGTCACTTAGCAGCTTCGCTTTATTCCTCACAGCCCGCCGCGAGTATCGATTGGCGGCCTCCGGCTTCCAGACGCGACGCCATCAAGCCGAAGCTCCGATTTCTTTGTTTTCGTCGGGACAAAAACATCCGAGCGCTCCGAGACCGACGACGACATTTTTTCCCGAGATGTCCAGAAAATTATATTCCGTGATCTTTCCTCCTCCTTTTTCTTTCTCTTTATTATCGCCGGAGGCAGTTCCAACAAACACGGCGCCTCCGTTTCAAAATGTCCCGACACCCTCGGACGGTGTCGGGAGGGAAAAAAAAAAAAACGGCTCCAGCAGCGCGGAAACCGAGTGGAACTCCAAGAAAAAAAAAGGGGGGAATTTTCTGGGAAAAACGGAATCTTTCGATGTAAAATTCCACCCGAGGAGGTCTTTTAAGTCGCGACGCGAACGCGCGCATTCGATTTCTAATCCTGTTCAGAAGGAGCCGTGTAATTTTGACTTGGCTGCGAATAATAACGTGATCACGCTCATCCCGTTCTAATACACATGTCATCAAGATTGCATTAAGATTGGCGCCGCGGCGGAGACTGACGGCGGCACAACGAAGGAGAAAGAAGATTTAAAAAGTTGTCGTGGGAACGAGTTCTATTTTCCGAGCACTTTGTCCTGCCGGCGTTTCTGCTCATCAGGGCGGCGGGAATATAAACAGCTGTTCAAATAAGCAAACTGTTTGACTTTGCTCGCCTGTTTTAACCGCCGAGTTGGTTAATAATTTGTTGTTTGATTGAGGAAAGTGAGCGGGAAACAAAACAGATGAGATGCTTTGTTTGTGTTTCATCTACCGACCCGGCGCCGCAGAACAGGAAGTGATGTTTTTTAGTCGATTGTTCTCGTCTGCTCGCAGGGCGAGCGGCTCCCGCACCTCGCTCGCCTCATCGTCAGGTGCTTGCGTCCCAGTCGCTCGTCGGGGTTCCCTCGTCCGTCACAGCGCAGTCGCGGATCAAACGAAGACGCCCGGCGAAAACGTTGCGTTCCTGTGACGAAGGTGGAAAAACATCCATCGCAGCGTCTTGTTTTCAGGCTTTCAGCTTGATTGACACCAAACACGCGCAAGTCTCTCCGCCAAGAAGCGTCTATTTCTGCTCAAACTCATAACTGCGGCGTGTGAGGACGATAAACAACGTAGCAACGAGTCTTGGAAGCATCACAGAGGAGCAACATCAACGGATGACGGAAAGCAGCGGAGGAAAAAGCTTTCTCGACTTCCTGTTGAGCGATATTATAAGTTTAATGAGTAAATGTGAGCAGGCCTGATTACATTTGGCACATTAGAGGCTCGTTAATGCAACCAGCATGAAACCTTTTGGCTTTTGGCTCGTGATTAAAGCGTTTATTATGTTTAAGTGAAAGAAAAGACTTCGATAACTGCAGGTCGACGCACTGTCGGATCCATTAAGGCTTCAGGTCGCACGTATGGATCATAAAGAGACGGGATCGATGCCTTTGTGAGAGCTGCACTGATGCCTGTAGGCGCAGGTTCAAAACAGGCTTGAGCTTTTTTATTGATTGTTTCGCACAAACATGTTAGTGTGGTTTGATGTGGGTGGAGGCGGAGCTTATCTCAGGCGGCTGGCGGCATCGACGGACGTCTGCGTCATCTTTCTGGGACCCTCGCTGCCCCCGAGAAGTCCCAACACAAGACGGAGCGACTGTGTTGGGCGAACTAAAAGCCAACGCTTCCCCCAGTGTGTCGACCCGCCACAGTGAGCCTTTGAGCAAGGCATTTAAACCTCCAACTGCACCGCGGATGCTACACGACAGCAGCCCGCTGCTCCTTTCATGAGTGGTGACATTTAACAGCAAAGCAACTTAAACTACAGACAACTTTTGACCTTTTCCATCAACAAATCTCAGAAAAATTGAACTTTTAGGCTGAAAACTGACAGCTTTAACCAGTTCAACTCATTCATTCTGTCCACAAACAATTTGATTTTGAAAATGTCCATTTGTCGAGGTGTTAAACTGTCAGATTCGAGTCCCGGCTGGTCGATAAATTGAACATGAACCTGCCAGGGAGCCAGTGAAGAGCTGCACACCTGTGACGGGTCAGTCGGATCTACCGAACGAATGAAACGCTCCTTATAACAAAAGTTCAGCTTCTACTTAATCATTCTATAGGAACCAATTAATTTGTATTACAGTTCCTGATGAAAGTGGAGCTCGTAAAGGCCGTCAAGTGTCTGTTTTTGTTCTCGGAGCGCTCACCGAATCAGCGCGAACGCAGCGCAGCGAGAGCACAACAAGTATCGGGCTAATGTAATCAGAAATAAGTACCTATTACACTTAACAGTTCGGGCTGATGATAATTTCCGGCAGTAAACCGACAGCTTCATAACAAGCCGTCCGCCGCGGTTTTTTTATTCTTTATTTCCTCCTCGCAGGTGTTTAATGTGACTCATAAACAAACTCTTTAGTTCTCACTGAGATGTGCCGCCATTTACATAATGAACACAGACACGGAAAGCGCCGTTTTATCTCCCGACGCGGCGACGGCAGAAGACTTCGAGCGGCCGAGCGGCTCCGTTCGTTCGCCGTGACGGGGCGCCGCGGTTTCGGCGAGCTTTAAGGCGCCGCTGACCTCTAACTGTAAGATGTCACTCTGTTACTGTTGGGGAAAAAACCAGCGCGAGCTCAGGAACAACACGCAAACGAGCGAGTTACGACTGAGTCATCACGTCAAACCTTCAAATGAGTGGGGAAAAAAAAACCCACAGTGATAAAAACAAGCTTTAAAACCTGAAAACTGGGTCAGAAGGAGGCAAAAAAACACACACCTGTGCTTCTTAAAGTGTGTGACTGAACTCCACACGGTGTGTGTGTGACTGCAGGCGAAGATCTGCCAGACTCGGAGATCGTTAGATGAAGATATTCCAGCGTTCATCCAGGTGATCGATCGCAGAGTGACTCCTCACGGAGCCGTTTCATGTGTTCATCGGCGACGGTTGGTGAATAATTAATACGACGGCAAAGAAAGCGAAGGGGACATAAATTACCCGTGTGGTAATTCGCACTCCGCTCGCCGATATCTGTTTTCTTAACTTGAGAGGTTTTCTTGTGGACGCTCCACAGACTATAATCTTTAACTGATCAGTTTGACAGTTCATGCGCGTATCGGTAAGGTTTGGAGGATGCTGGTGATCTATTTTGGTCCAGTTCTGGTCGAGTCAGACGGCGTCGGATCGGGTTGAGTTTCGTCGCTTGAACTCACAAGGAAATGGTTGGATAAAAACTTATTACTTGATGTAGGCTAGTAATTTTTAAACGAATGAAGTACTTTTCTGTATAAATGGCTGTAAAACACATGACCACTGCCAACTCATTGCCCTGATCCCTCTGTTAGTGCTCACAGGAGGTGAATCGGAGCTTCTTTACCGAACATTTGAAAGATGTAACTTGATGATGTTGACCTTGTCACCACGTCTGTGATCCGGTCCGATCGCGTCCTGTCGCGTTTGGTTCTGTCGCGTCGCGTCGTCGCCACACCTCTTCTTTGCTTTCGTTTCTCTCGTTTGTTTGTGATGTTTTTATATTTCGAACGAGTCTCGGGGATGTTTCACCTTCCCGTCGCTAATGTCCATCTGACTCATTATCCTGCTGCCGGCGTGTTTGATTCAGTCAAACCAAATAGCAGGACGCTGCGGATTAAGCGACCGGAGGAGATTAGCGCTCAGGTGTGCGGCCGCACCGCCGCCGCTGCCTCATTGCTATGCCGAAAGTTGCTCGGCTTGCTTCACATGGAATATTTTCGGCTCCTCTTTGAGTCCTCCCAATTTCCCCGAGAAGATCAATAGAGTTCATTTTATCTTTTTTTTCTCCGTTGGAAATCGCCCGCAGCCCTGTCAAGCATCTTCCAGCGCAACTCAGACGCTATTTGATGAGAAATGCAGAGCGGCCATCTCCGCGCCGGAGCGCCTCGCGGCCGGGCCGAGCGAGGACGCGAACAATGTTTTCAGCCAAACAAAGACGAGATGAAGCGGAATCGCAACGCGGCGTCGGAGCCGACAGCAAAGTGGAAATATATCCCCTCGTTTCCAACGAAAATATGTTTCCGCCAAATTGATGTTTGATATCCGAGACTTTTTACATGTGTGGAGTTTGCGGTCGGGGGGGCCGCAGTCACCCGACTTCGCCAGAAGTCCACCGAAATCTCGACGCTTCACCAGCACTGACGCGCAGGTGGAATCTGACAAAGACTGAGAAGGTATTACAGATTGTTGAGTGTTCACAAGAAAACCTCTGTGGACGTGACAACAATGAGTACAGAAACAGGAACGAAATTCTCAGGAAGTGAAATGTTTTATCTTCATTTTCTTTGCAAATTTCTTTTCAAAAATTAGAGACGGGATCAACGTTTGTTCCTCTAAAACTTGAATTCGTCGATGATTTAAGGATGTGTTTCTTCATTCTTGATGCCTTGTTCCAACAAACATTTTTCACTTGCATTAAAAGACAAATCAGTTGGAAAAAATACACTTTTGGACATGTTTGCGCCTACGAAATTGATATTAGAACAAAATTTGGACTTGGGCACTCCTGCACACTTGTGGAGATACTAAACCTGTTAGTTAATAAAGAGAAACTTTAAGAACTACAACCTGAACTAAACAGTTTAGTGATCCACTCGTCCAGTTCGATGTTGGTCTTGTTTATTCTTAATGATCTGAGAATTAAAACCTTCACAAAAACTTCCCCCAAAATTTTATATTCATACAAAAACATTCTATTTAGAATTGGAAGAGTTGATTCGTTTTTTAAAAATTAGGTTTAAGGATAAAAATGACGAATTCGTCACATAATTTCACTGTGGAGATGAAAAAAATGGAGAGAAACCAAACTTTATAGTGTTTATTTAATATCAGCGTCACATTAATGTGAAGTAAGAAATGGATAAACAAAGTATTGGCAAAAAATAAAGGACTAAAGACAAAATATGTAGTAGTTGGTGAGAAGAAGTATTATTTAAAAAAGTTTTTCGACTTTCAGGAGTAACAAATAAACAGTGAACTTTTCATATGAAGCTTTACAATGTTTAGTATGTTTTAGGTATATTTACTATAAATAATATAGTCTGGATCTTTGGCGGCCGATCTGACCTTGTGTACTCAGTTCCTCACATCGCTCTCGGATCGATCGCGTTTCTCCGTCTCGCGTTTCTGTTGTTTTGTTTACCTTCCGACGTTTTTCCGTCCTGCCGCGCCGCAGGTCGCCGCAGCTTTCACGATCCCGCGACTTTCCGCCTTCATCGGCAGCACGAGCGCAACTTCTGACACCGCCGACAAGAGCAGTCCTTTGAACGAGCCATGTTACGAAAGGCTTTTTGTGCATAATTATTCCAAATACTTTCCACTATTTGTATTTGAAGCGTGCGGCGGGAGCCGAGCGCAGCCTCGCGGGACACATGAATGGGAGTGAGAAACAAAGGAGTTTGTTGTTCTTCTTTAAAAGGGAAAATCTCCTAAATAAACTACGCCGACGGTATTCCCATATTAATCGTAGCGCGCGGCTTTGAAGGTCCGTTTGATGTGAAGCCTGGAAAGTAGGAACCACGGCCGCTATCTCCAAACATTCAACAAAAACAGAAATTATTGGACACTTTTCCAGTCACTACCTGCAAAAATGTGGTCGTTTTTCGATTGGAAATGTCGAAAAAGGACGTTTAACAAAAGTTTTTTATTGGTTTCTATAGAGCGGCGGTTTTCAAAGTGTGAGGCGCGCCTCCCCTAGGGGGCGCCAGAGCACTTTAGGGGAGGCTCAAACATTAAAGGAGCCCTATTATGCTACTTTTTTCTGCTAGTCACAGTGTAAAAGTGTTGAAAGCTCATTCAGACAAGTGAGCAGCGCCCCCTAGTGGGCCTCTCCATTCAGTTTCTA
>JASSRZ010000520.1:0-12827 GCA_032164315.1 Malacoctenus gilli
CACACACACACACACACACACACACACACACACACACACACACACACACACACACACACACACACACACAAATAATTTAACAGAACTGTGCGTGATAGACATGTTTGTTCTTGTTTTTCTTGATCTGCTCACTGAATCATTACTATTGATGACTTCACAATAAAATACAAAACATGTTGTTGCAACAACAGAAAAAAAATTGTGTGTGTGTGTGTGTGTGTGTGTGTGTGTGTGTGTGGGAGCATGTCTCCCTGCTGGACGTCTGCATGCGTCTGTGCTAGGACCTGGTAGGCTCCGCCCAGATGGGACATCAGGCACCGTCACTGATGTTCCCGCTTTGTGTTTGTGTCGTGAAAACGTGTCTCCTGTGCTGCTGTGGGCTCCAAAGGTCAGAGGTCAGGCCCCGAGGCTCTGCCTGCTCTGGTGCCGCAGACTACCAGAATACGACGCCTCAGAGAGAACCTGCTCGGGCTTTTGAAGGTTCCTGCTTTTGTATGGCACTGAGTGTGTTTTGTGCCACTGTTTGGCTTCACTGTAACGATCAATACCATGAGAAACAAGTTCTTTGATGACAGTCCATCGAGGGGGGGGGGGCAGCGGAAGGTTCCCGGCGTGTTGGAGGAGATATGCTCTCTGACTGCTTCCTGTGCAACTTCAATTTCAATTGTGCAGTTTCAATCTGCTGCTCTGAGACGAGTTCAGGGACAGTCGGGAGAGCGCGGCGCCGCCGCTCGGCCGCCTCAACGGAACAGATCAGAGGAGGGAAAATACGGCAAACAAGGAGAGGCTCTTCTAGAAAAGAGGCTTTCGGAAGTCTGAGAGCGGCAGCACTCGGCTGAGCCAGCGTCACAGGACGCCCCCCCCCCTCGCTTGGTGGCGCTCATCCCTGATTCATGGCGGCGTGCAACGTCCCGTCTGCAGCGGCACTTTCCCCTCGTCTTCACACCGTCCTCGCGACCGGTCCGGCCTGCGTCGGCTGGTCCACGTGCCGGTCGGCTGCTGTCTGCGGCTTCCTCTCGTTTGGGTTTTGCCGCCGTTGGTTTGGTTTTCTGCCACGAAGCCAAAGCAGCAGACACACGGAGCTCCGTCCTCATCTGAAGGTCGCGGCTCCGGCTCGCTCTCCGGCTTCAGACGACGACTCGCCGCGCCGCCGAGCAGCTGATCCATAGAGCCGCCGGAGCCGAAGGCTGCGGCACGGACGGGCTGCTGATTGACAGCTGGGTGGATGAGATGTGAGTGCGGGTGGAGCCGGGGTTGGTGGGGTGGGGGGTGCTGCCAAATGCGTGATCTGGCCAGTCTGAGTTTCAAAGAGGTGCTCTTGGCGCGGCTGAAGGTCGGAGACGCCGTTCGAGAAAGCCAGGCACGGGCGGGCGGCGAGGGAGACGCCGGAGCGCCACGCCGACAAAGGAAGGTGAATCTGGGAAAGCGTGCCGATCCGAGCGCCAGCCGAACGGTGTTTTCCAAGCGGAGAAGGTGGCGCAGGAGGAGCAGCCGGCGGGTAATTGGAGGAATAAACGCTGTCGGTGCCGATTACCGAGCGGCTCGACGTGTCTGAATCAACAACGCGCGTTTGTTCCGACCGCCACTCCTCCTTTCTGCTCCGACAAACGCAGCGGAAGACAAACATATGATCAGCATCTCACCGAGCGCGGGACGCCAGAACATCTTGGCCGCGAACCAGCCGCCTCCCGAGACGGAACAACAACACGTTGAGCGTCCAAAGCTGCCGCAGCAGCTCCAACAAGCACGCCGCTCAGAGGTTGGGTGCCGTCAGCGTCGTCAGCAGCAGCAGCAGCAGCAGAAGAAGAAGAAGAAGAGGAGGAGGAGGCCGCACTCTGGCCTCACACCGGGGGAGAGGGACCCCTACAGGCAGCTGGAGGAAGGAGCCGCTCCCTTGCGGCGCGTTCAGGTTGCCACGTCTTCTTCCGACAAACGGCTCCTTTATGGAGTCTGCTGCTTCCTCCGAGAGAAGCCATCGCGCTGCTTGTCCGACAGCCTCGGAGGCATGCGAACATCTGCGGCGAGGGTCGGCCACTGGCGAGGACGAGCGTCTGCGGCGGCTCAGACGGGGACGCGGCCTCCGTTCAGAGAAGGGCCAAAGACAGACTCCGGGAGTGTCCTGCTCGCTGCTCATCAGAAGCTTCCAGAAGGCGGGGAGCGAACGTGCAGCGGGACGCAGAGCGAGCAGCTCGGCACCGCCGCCATTCGCCGACTATAAGTGTTGCTTGAGAGCCCAGAGCAGCTCCGTCTGCTGCAGCGGGTAAATAAAAACACACTCTGCAGACTTCACAATGAGACTCTCCAGTTATTTATCATCATCGCTGCAGCTCGGGGCGATACATCTTGGCAACATGGCAGATTAGAGCTGCCGCTCCCCAGTTGTCTGGGTTTGGGAGGCTTCCGCGCAGCCAGACACACCGAGAGAGAGAGCGAGAGAGAGCGAGAGAGAGCGAGAGAGAGCGAGAGCGAGCGAGAGAGAGCGAGAGCTCATGAATCTGCGGATATTTCCCTGCAGGCTCCGCGTTCCTCGCCGGCTCCGCCTTTGTTTGGGTTTCAGACGCTGCCACGCAGCCTTCCTTCGGACCGCTTTCACAACAAGTTGCCGAGAGCGCCATCAGAGGAAATACCGCACCGTGCGAGCGACCTTTGCCGAGCAGAAATCTGGTCCCAAGTCCTGCAAGGATCCCCGAGTTATTCAGCGGCGCCCATTCACACCCAACTTCGTGAATACGGATCAGAGCCGAAGATCACGCAAGGCTGATAGGTCGCCGAGCGGCCGCACGTCTGCGAAGCCAGAACGCGGCCAGACGGGCGCAGACATCCCAGTGCTCGTCCCCGATGAGCCCAGCGCGTCTTCGTAACGGGACACAGCAGAATACGTGAGCGCCAACAGCTCCCCTGGCTTCCTGCTTCCAACCGGGAGACGCAGCAGGAAGTGCAGCCGCTCGTTGAGCGCAGCCGCGCTGCTCGTTGTCCGCCTCCTCCTCCTCACTGATCCGCTGCAGAGCTGCAGCTTCAACTGGCCGAGTTTGTTTGGACGCAGGATTAAACTTTCATGGCCGTCTTTGAATCTTTACAAGCAACGTGGCTCAGCGAGGAGGAGGAGGACGAAAGAGGAGGAGAGAGGAGGACGGAGCGGGACGGAGCGGAGCAGGCGAGTGGGGCGGCTTGTCCACGGCGGCTAATGATTGATAGCATAATTAGCTTCTGTTGTCCAATTAATGAGCAGTAATGAAATCTGCAGGCAGAGCCGCGTCTGCTCTGACACCACGCTGCTGAAGAGAGCCGCGACCGCGCTGTTCACTCATTTGTCTTCCTGACTGAGGAACACACACACACACACACACACACACACAAGCGCGCACACACACAGGCCTGCCTCTGTGCTTCTGACATCGGAGCGTTGGAACTGTCCTGCACGCCGTTCGTCTGCGTCTGGATTGGACAGAGGAAAACCACCTGCTGCCCAGACGAGCCGCTGCACAGAGCAGCAGGAGGAGGGTGAGGAGGACCAGGGGAGCAGGTAGTTCCTCTGTGGCGGGACCTGCAGCAGGTCCAGAGGAGGCCCCGTGCGGAACGGAGGTCCAGAGGAGCTCAGAGGATGCGGGGCGGTTGGAGGTGAGCGCTGCATGAGCCACACAGAGCTGTGAGGGGAGGGTTTCTCCATCAGTGATGGTGGAGGGCCGATGCAGCCAGCTGGAGCTACAGTGTTGAGAGGAGGCTCAGAGGAGGTCCAGCGGAGGCTCCGTGTTGGGACGAGGTCCAGCGGAGGTCCAGCGGAGCCCATCGGCGGACGTGACGTCCATCCTCTGACTCACGCCTGAACTCCGATCGCATCAAAGTGTCTCCACACTTCCCGTCTCCTTCGGTCCCACTCTGCGTCGTTTGCCTCCGACCTTCGGCCGACCCCCGGCAGGACGGAGCGCTGTGATTGGTTGAGGGCGCTGCTGACACCGCTGTGTGTATGTTCCATCAAGTGTTTCTCCGGGTTTGCTTGTGGGCTGCTGCCGGCCTCTTCCGGTCACTGCACAAGGTGCTGTGCTTGTTGTAACAGGCGCCCTTTCAGAGTGCACTGCTGGGTCCAGATGGGGGGGGGGGGGGCGTCCCCACTCCGGCATCCCAGCGGGGGGTCAGGCCGGGGCCACGGCGTCACTCTCGGCCTCCGTCTCGGCGCCGTCCTCCGCCCGCCGCCTGCGGCTGCAGCTTTTATCCTCAGGCGCGCGGCATTCGCTTTCTCTGCAGATCCCGCCGGATTTGTGCGCCTCTAAAAAACCCACAGAAATCATTTGACCCATTTTGCAGACTGCGTTTGCTGGATGGTGGGCGGAGCCAGCCGCAGCCAGCGTGCGACGTTCTCCTGGGTCTGCTGTGAGGAGCCAACGAAGCGCCTCCTTCCCTTCTCCACATATCTGCCAGCCTCCAAACCTGTACCTTGCATATCTGCCCTGTGTGGGAGGAGCCTATTGTTGGCGTCCCACGTGCATCTGCTTGTGGTGGTGGTGGTGGTGGTGGTGGTGGGGGGGGGGGGGTCCTGCTGCCACGGACCTGCACAGACCACACTGGAAGGACCGTTAGCAGCCACTCCACTCCAGAGGCAGCTCATTCGCACTGAATCCAAGAGGCGGAGCACCGTCCAACTCCACGGCGGTGGGACCGAATAGCGTGCATTTTGTTTTCTAACGAGGCCAAATGTGGCGAAGCGGCGGTGAACGTGTCTCATTTGACGTCTTCAGGTTTCAGTTGGAGGCTTTCTGCACTGTAACATCCTGGAAATCGGCCGGCGGAGGAGCCTCAGAGCGTTGCTATGACAACTGAACACAGCTGAGGAGGGACCAATGGGAACGCGAGCCGTGCCGTGCCGTGCCGAGCCGAGCCGTGCCGTGCCAAGGAGGATGTCGTGTGTAGTGAGTGATCGCTCTGCATGTGTATCGGTGTCTACAAGCATGTTGTAGGTTTGTGCCTCCTGTCAAATCGCATCCATGTAATTAGAGCCTGCAGGAGAGATCGGCTCGTCTGTGCCGCTCTCGCTCACTCTCTGGTTTCCACCGCCCCCCCCCGCTCCTTCCCCCCCTCTCCCCCCTCGCTCGCTCTCCCTCTTTATTTCTCTCTCCAAACACCAAGCGATAAAAAAAAAAGACGCAGCGTGGGCGTCGATTGCTGCTTCACGTTGCTGCTCAGCTGACAGGCAGGAGAGGGAGAGAAAGGACAGAAGGAGGAGGAGAGAAGGAGACGAAGGGGAGACGAGGAGAGGCTTTACTGGAAAGACAGGCAGCGGGTGGGACAAAGACAGACAGACGGAGACAGAGAGACAGACAGACAGCTGGAGTGTTCCATGTGTGCAGCTCTTCAGTGACGGAGCAGCTGGACGCTACAGAGCAGCTCTGCAGCACTCCTGGCTTTGTGTTCGTGCAGTCGGCCTTGGTGGTTCCTTTGTGGTCTCTCCATGTGCGCTCGTGCTGGAGGACGACTGCTGGACGACTGCTGGACGAGTGCTGGACGCGTCTCGGTGCGCGTCTGGCTGCACGAGACTTGGCGGTGGCGACGCCGTCCCATCGGCGCAGCTGCTGAAAGCTTGACCTGATGAGCCCAACGGTCATCTTCACCTTCGTCACCGAGATCATCGTCACCATCATCGCCGCCACCGCCATGACCGCCGTCTTCGTCACCTTCACCATCATCACCATCGTCATCGTCACAGACCCTGGGCGAGCATTGCCGAGCCGCCGACAGAACTGTTGCATTGTGGGTCGGAGACCGGTCCGTTGTTTGACCACCTGCCCGTCTCCTCCAGAGTCGCGGCAGCCTTCGGCCGGCGCTCCGTCGTGCCGTCCTCGCCGCTTGGCGCCGCAGCAGGTGCGAAAGTGTAAAAGCAGGAGGTGAAAGAGAGCGGCGCTGAACGAGCGCGACTCGCCGGCCGGCAAAAAGCCTCCTGGGATAAATGAAGCTCAGCGGCGAGGACAAACAAATAAAAGTGCGAGCAGGAGCCGTTTTATTGACCAATCCTGGCAGAGCGCCGTGATCTATTTCCCTGCCCGGGCGCCGGCCGCTCACAGAAAGCGCTGCACGCCGGCGCTGCCGGGAGGTGAGAGCTGCTTCGCTCCTGCTGGAGGAGGATAATGAAGCTGGTCGGCGCCTCGGCCGGAGGTCACTGCTGCTGCTTTGTAACCCATCAGTGTGGACGCACGCGGCGAGCCGAACGCTCCGGGACCTCGGGGGCTCGTCGCGGCCCCTCCACTCCACACTGGGAGCAACCGACCGGCGAGCGGCTCCGGCGAGGACCAGTGGAGCGGCTGACCGTCAGACGAGGACGCGAGGCGCCACCTTTGTCTCGCACGGACGTCCTCCTGACTCGGCCTGACGTCTGGAACTCGTCTCTCAACCGGGTGAAGACGAGAGCGCCGCTGGTTTCACAGCGACGCTCCTGAAGCTCTGCGGCCGCGACGTCCTCGGCGAAGCGCCCGAATTTGGACTGACCCTCAACTCCTCAGCTGGCGGCAGAGCGAAGCAGCCGCTTCCCAGTCAGTAACTCCCAGTGAGTAACTCGCATGACACCCCCCCCCCTCCGTTTTCCTCTCCAACAAGCAAAAGCAGCAGATAAACATCCCGGCCTCACAGCTTGTAGAGGATGTTCCCCCCGACAGCCAGCAGGACGCCTGAAACGGGACGAAGCGATCGCACGTGTCGAGAGGCGGCGCGTGTCCTCCTGCCACCGGTTCCTCTCGGATGTCGGCGGTGCGCCGGCAGGACGCTTACCGGAGACCGGACTTCTCTGCGGCGTTTTAATGGAGTGACTTTGCCGCCACCTTTCTTCCTTTATCTCTCTCGGAAGCTATTCGGATGCTAATGAAGTCGCCCTCCTGCTTCGCCGTTTCCCGAATGTCAGCGGAGCCGCAGATCACGCATCAAGGTTTCCATTTGTATTTGTTCAGCCCGCAAACAAAGCGCTCCATCAATGTAGCCGGCGCTCTGGAAGCCAAATGCCACTTGTTAAACAATGCGGTCAGTGCAGAGGGGAGCCCACAAATCATTAGAGCAAACAGCCGGCACCAAAGGTGCTGCCGGAGAGCCCGGTGAAGGATTCGTCGGCCGACCGCGTTTCTATCAATTTTAAACATGCTGAATAATGACGAGCTCAGAGCGGCGCCTGCTGGGCTTCGGGCCGCTTCGAGTCTGCGTCCCGTCTGCGCGGTCTGCGCGGTCTGCTTCGAGTCTGCTTCGAGTCTGGCTGGCGCGTCCTTCAGGAGGGCGTTCAGGTTGGACTCTGGTTCTGGATCCAGAAGGTCCCACGGCGCCCCCACCAGGACGGCCTGTTTCCTGCCTGTGAAGGTGTTGGCACTCTGGCCTCCCTGCTGATTGGACGATCCGTGCGTCGGTGCGTTTGACGTGAGCCGAGCTGACGGCGGCCGCACGCTCCCGGTTAGAACGCGACTGCTCTGCAGCCCACCTGCTGCAGCCCGAACAGAGGCGGAATAATGGCGGCCTCCCACTGTGACCCTCGTCAAGATGCCGCCACGGGTCCATTATGGCAGCGTGCGAGTGTGTGGGCACCTCATCGGCGCCCCAATTAGAAACGCGCGCCGACGCTCGCGCTGCGGGTGAGGACGCGTTTCTCTGCATCACAGCTGCGGCTTAGCGGCTGGACGTCTCCGCATATGCTGATGAATCGTCGCAGGAGGAATGAACTCGCGACGCCAACCGAGTCATCGCACAGCCGAGTGACACACTGCCACGTGCAGACAACGGTCTTCACATCGTTTCGCTTCATTCACGTTCCACCTGAAGGCTTGTTGTTGCTGTTGTTGTTGTTGGTGCCAAAGCAGAAAGTCAACAAAAGTTCAGCTTGAACCTCAGCGGACACCAAAGTCTTCCAGTCAACTCTGCTGTCCGACGCTCGTCCACTGAACTCCGGAGCCTTCGTTTCTAAGAGGAGCGCCGAGCGGACGTCCGGCGTCCACCACCACGTCATTGGTTAGTCCCCCAGCAGGAGGCGCCGAAGAGGAGGACTGTCAGGAAAGGAGCTGCTGCGGCGGCGGCGGCGCAACCGGCTCCAGTTGCGGCGTCCGTCACCGAGTCCGAGTTGCGCCCCGCCCCCACCGGGTCACGGGCGCCCTCCCGCCGCCCCTGCTGCATCCACGTCAGCCAAGCAGGAAGGAAGCGAGCGCGTTTCCAGCCGCAGTTCCTCTCGGCGGCTCCCGTCGGCGCACTGCAAGCGCCAGTGTATCATCGGCGCTGCGGCGGCGGCAGCTGACACGTCTGATCAGCGAGCTGTCTTAACAAACACTCTCATCTGAATAATCAGCGGCTGCACGGCCCGCTGGGCGACTCTGGATCAGCACTAATAGGCCGCCTGTCCTGGAGGCTCAGCCCAAACACTCTTCACTCGCCCCCTGCCCCCCCACCCCCCCCCACTCCATCAATTTTAATTTCCAGTCTGCTTCATTAGTTCCGACACACGAGCGGCGCTGCTGCAAACACATGCGGGAGCTAATAAACACTCGTTTAGCTCCACCACGACACTGAAACGGGAGGAGGCGCGGCCAGGAGGCCGGAGCGGCGCAAGAGAAGCTTTGCTCCCATTGGATGAAACGCTCACGCGGGAGCTGCTGCCGTCCACACGGCCACGAGTCTTCGTCCAACGACGGGGACGCTTCATGCAGCCGCAGCTGACCGTCGGCGGAGGACGTGGGAGGACGTCCCAGCGTGCTGGTGGCGGAGCCGAGGACGCCGCTTCGGATCAACGCGTTCACACAGCGATCGGCTGGAGCGCTCAGCGTCCTGCGGGTTCGAGTCCCGTCCTCCAGGTGAGGGTTTAGGTTGCTGAGCAGCTGCTTCCTCCGGCCGCCGTCCCTCTCAGTCCCTCCGAGTCCCTCCGAGTCCCTCTGAGTTCCATCGAGTTCCATCCAGTTCCTCAGAACTAATGAGCTCTTGATGAGGACGAACCGCCGCAGAAAGCAGCCAGCGCCGAGCTGTTCAAACATTTTAATGGCTGTTTGTCACCACGCTCGCCGCCGCCGCCGCAGCGCTGGCTATGAGGAGTATTTGTGGGAGATTAGCTGCCGAGTCTTCTGCATTTTAATGTGCTGCTCCGGCTTCTCACCGCCGCGTAAAAAGGACAGTCTGCTGGGAAATCTGCAGCTTAATGAGCCTTTGAATTGCTCTCTTCTCAACGCAACTCCACCCGACTGGAGATTCGGGGTTCCTGTCGGACCGGAGTACCTGCTGAGAGGTACTTTTTATGTACCCACTTGGCAAAGAGGCTGCAAGCAGGCAGACTGCGCTGCTCATTTCTGTTTACGTGTGGGAAACGTCTCCTGGCCAACTTCCAACACGTCACCTGAGGAACACGCACACGTCTGATTGGCTGAGGAGGATCGAGGCGACGTGAGAGGAAGTGGGAGGAGCATCCCGGAAGTCGTGCGAGTGTTGGCCTGCTTCCTCAATTAGTCGAGATCATTCCCTTTTGACGCCTGACTCCCCACCTGGGCCCCGGCCGGACACCTCTCCGGTAGCCCGCCCCTCGGCTCCCCCTGCTGGGGGAGCAGGACCTCTGCACGCAGCAGCCTCCACCTTCTTCTTGGCGGCTTTTTCAGCGCGCCGCGTCGGCGCCTCGCCGCCTCGGCTCTGAATCAGACCCGTCTGGAGCACGATGTGCTCACGTCTCCCCCGCTCGCCTCTGGGGAGGCACGTCTCACCTCTGATCTACATCAAAGGCTCCCCCCGTGGTCACGAGCTGCGAATAGCAGCTGAAAGGATGATACGCTCGATACAAACAAAGTTTACAGGCTGTAATTTGTTTCTGCCGGCTTCTGTTCTGGCCGGCCTTCAAAGACGCCGCGTCTCCCTCTGAAGGACTCCGAGCTCTGCGCTGCGGCGTGCACGGGTGCTGCATCGGTACGGCCGATGGCGCCGCACCAGAGCGCCTCACTGACCACCTGCAGCTGCCTCTTCAACACCGCCTCCTTCGGGGATCCGCGACAAGCCCTCGTCCTCCTCACGTCGCTTCAAGCTCTTCGAACCGAGTCGACGTGGCGTCGAGGACCCCCGGAGGTCGCCGCCGGCTCCCCGCCACACAGCGGCACGCCCGCTCACTGACCGCTCGTCCTGACCGCCCACTTCTGTCGGAGACGGGAGCCTTTGATTGGTCGGCCGGCAGGACGGTGAGGGCCGAAAATGTCCGCAGAGACATCAGACAGGCTCCTTCCTGGATCAGTTCCGGTCAGCGGCCAGCGGGATTGGATCTCATGACCCCGCGGCTCCTTCTGACTCCGTCTGGCTCTGAGGGTCTCTGGTGGTCTCTGAGGGTCTCTGTGTTTTCTGGGTGCTGCAGGACGGACAAAGACGTGGCACTGGGACCACTGAGGGTCCTGAACCAACGGGCTGCAGACATCTGTGCCCCTCATCACTTCCATCTGATTGGCCAGCATCCAGGCGGTCTTGCACCAGGTCAGCTGCTCAGAACCTGACCAAGCTGCCAGGCAGGGAGACAGGTGGACAGTGGAGGCAGAAGAGACGATGGGGGGCAGGGAAATGGGGACAGGACGGCGGGGGACAGCGTCCCCTTCAGGCTGTGTGAAACAGCAGCTCCTCCCACAGGACCGTCCTGGATCGTTGCCGTCTGTCCGCCAGCAGACGTGTCCATTTCGTGTCCACCAGGAGACAGTGGAGGACAGCGGCCAGCAGGCAGTGCATTGTTTGCAGAAACACACGCACGCACACAGCTGCTGTGCTTTCAGGCTCTCTGTTGTTGTTTGTCTCGTGCACCAAAAGGTTTCTTTGGATCGGAGGATCCCATTGGTTGAGTTTGACCTTCCCAAACAATGAGGTGTGATGACTGGAGCCGGCAGTGCCGCCGTCCGCCTGGGCAGCGTCCAATGAGCGCTGGCGCCAGGCAGCAGCTGTGAATGGCTGGCTGCAAACAGGAAGTGAACAACACTGCGAGCAATGAGGGGCAGCAGGAAGCCCTGCAGGGTGGGAGGAGCTCCCAGTGCTGGAAGGGAACGCAGTGCCACCACGTCCGGGACCGCCACGGTCACGTGACGCCACGCTCCCCTTCCGCGTGGTGTTTGATCACACCCCTGCATGGGTTCACCTGCCATCAAGCTCCTCCCACTGGCAGCGTGGTCACTCCCAAGAGTGGTCGGGCGGCACCCCGTCTGGGCTGCAGCGCTGCTTAACGGCCCTCTGCTGAGGTGAGACGCCTCACTGTGAACACTCTCACACCCGCAGCAGGAGTGCAACGTTGCGCTGAAGGCTCCGGGGACCACGGGGGGACAGCGGCACATGGCTCCGCCTCCCCTGGCTGCCTGGACTGTCCGCTCACAGCAGCCGCTCCTCCTCCAGCTTGCTTCAGGTCTTTGTCGGCTGCATGTTTAGTTCTTGGAGTCCTCGTTGTTTTCAAAAAGGACTGGACTCTGCCACCCTCAGGTCTGACCTCTGCTCCTCCTCCTCCTCCTCCTCCTCAGGAAGCTCCCCTCGGACTCTGAGCTCAGCACCACATCGGTCTCTCTGTCCTCCTCAGTTCCATCAGGTGCTAAAAGCTTTTCCGTGATCTGTGTCAGGTCCCCCCTGAATTCTTTTTGCCTCATGTTAAAAGGATCCAATACTTAGGAAATTCAAAGCATTGTTAACACACTGATTCTGTAGTGTAGTGGATGGTACATCTGCTTCACATGTAGAGGGTCCTGGGTTCAATTCCCAGTGAAGCCATTCTTTTTTGTTTCCAACGAAGACATCAGAATTATTTTTTTCCTCATGTTAAAACGATCCAGTAAATAGGTAATTCAAAGCATTCAAAGCACACCGCTTCTATAGTGTAGTCGATACAACTTCTGCTTCACATGTAGAGGGTCCTGGGTTCAAGTACCAGTGAAGTCATTCTTACTTGTTTCCAACGAACAAATCTGAATTATTTTTGCCTCATGTTTACTGGATCCGATTTTTAGGGAATTCAAAGCAATGTCACGACAAAGATTCTGTAGTGTAGTGGATGTTTCACCTGCTTCACATGTAGACGGTCCTGGGTTCAAGTCCCAGTCAGAACTTCTTATTTGTTTCCATTGAAAAAAATCTGAATTCTTGTTGCCTCATGTTAAAAGGATCCAATATTTTGGAAATTCGAAGCAGTCAAAGCCCACCTCTTCTATAGTGTAATGGATGCTACGTCTGCTTCATGTGTAGAGGGTCCTGGGTTCAAGTCCCAGTGAAGGCATTCTTATTTGTTTCCAACGAAGAAATCAGAATTGTTTTTGCCTCATGTTAAAAGGATCCAATATTTTGTAAATTCAAAGAAATGTCAGCACACTGCTTCTATAGTGTAATGGATACAACTTCTGCTTCAAGTGGAGAGGGCTCTGGGTTCAAGTACCAGTGGAGCCTTTATTATTTGTTTCCAACGAAGGAATCAGAATTTTATTTTGCCTCATGTTAAAAGGATCCAATACTTAGGGAATTCAAAGCAGTCAAAGCCCACCTTTTCTGTAGTGTAGTGGATGTTACATCTGCTCCACATGTAGAGGGTCCTGGGTTCAAGTCCCAGTGAAGGTATTCTCATTTGTTTCCATTGAAAAAAAATCTGAATTCTTGTTGCCTCATGTTTACTGGATCCGATTTTTAGGGAATTCAAAGCAATGTCACGACACAGATTCTGTAGTGTAGTGGATGTTACATCTGCTTCACATGTAGAAGGTCCTGGGTTCAAATCCCAGTGAAGCCATTCTTTTTTGTTTCCAACGAAGACATCAGAATTATTTTTTTCCTCATGTTAAAACGATCCAGTAAATAGGTAATTCAAAGCATTCAAAGCACACCGCTTCTATAGTGTAGTCGAT
>JASSRZ010000521.1:0-10272 GCA_032164315.1 Malacoctenus gilli
CCTCTTCCTTCTTCATGTGCAAAACGCCGAGTCTGATTCCAGTCCAGCTAAGTAGATACATGCAGCATTTTTCAGGATTCTGACTTCAGTGCAGCTCGGCTAACAGATGGATTTTCTTTGGCTGCGCGTGAACTTGCTGACCGAGGCGATCCGTCACCTCCTCTCCTCGCTTTGGAGTGCGTTGACCTCCAGCCGAGCGGGCCGCAGCTGGTTGTTGCTGCAGTGACTCCGACCAGAATCCCCTCAACTCTGGATTCGCCTTTCTCCTCCTGTAAAGTCGTCGTTGTTTCTCTGCGATAACGGACTCGACAGCGGTTGGCGGCGCGGCGGTGAGCGTGACGATGAAACGATCTGTGAGACTGAGATTTAAATAACTTCCTGGAACCCGCCGAGTAATCTCCAAGCAACTTATAATCATCACCTTGTGCCTCAGCAGGCGAAATTTAGCAGCAGCGCCTGTTTTCAAAAATAACTCCTTTCCCGTCTTTCTGTTACTTATTAAAAAATCGGCGACTTCATTAGTGCGGCTCTAAAATAAGCCGCCGCTCGTCTCCGCGTCCTCGGCGCAAACCAGCCGCCTGCGCGAAGTTCAGCTCCTGGTCACACGGAGACGCACGCGCAGGTTCGCAACGCGTCTGACGGGAGTTTGCGGTCGCGGCGTTATTCGCTGAAATCACAGCAGTAATGGATTTGATCACAGCGCTGCGCGGCGATCGGCGGGAGAGCGGCGTGCGTAAATAAAGGCCTCCGGGGAGGTTCTATTATTGGCAGAGCGGCGAGCGGCGAACGCTCAGCTGAGGCCAATTAAAACTGTGGCGGCGCTTTGCTTCTCTTTAGCTCGCCGTTCGCGCTCTCGGAAGGTGCGAGCGAGCGAGCGATCGTACGGCGGCGACGGTGGCGGCGACGCCCCTGGTGGGCAAAGTTTGCGTCTCATCTCTTCTGTCAGTACGCGACAATGACGAATGTACTTTTACTTCTGCGTGTGTACTTTCTCTCCGCGGAGGGAAGTTTTCTCTTGTAAATAATGAGGCGGGGGGGGGTTGGTGGTGGTGATAGTGGGAGGAGCTTCGCGGTGGGGCGTTTGTGGAGATGACTGTCGATAAGTTGTTTCAGTCCGACCTCGAATCGCCTCCCCAAACGTCCTCGCTGTCCCGATCCGCCGCCGGACGGCGGCTCGGTCCTCAGCCGATGGCTATCTGCCGGCGGTTTGATCCCGGCGTCCTGGAACGCCGTAATCGGCTCGGCCAATAATAGACGCCGTCGGCTCCTGAAGACTCTTTGGGCGAGGCGCCTTTAAATTTCACCCTCCGATAAAGTTGGGACGGACACTATCAACGCGGCGCCTTCGCACGCGGCGCCTCCCGGAGACAGTTGCACTCCGTCTTTCTCAGTTAACACAGCAGAAGTGATGATAAGGCCGTTGATGGATGAACAACATAAAAAGATAAAAACCAGCCGCTGAGCTCGCGGTGAAAAACGAGCTGGAGACCGGCTTCACCCCACCAGCAAGCGTTTGCGGCGCTCTGCCAACGGGGGAGTTAAACCTTAATGCGCCCTGACAGATGTGCTCTCCTGCTCGACCCCGTGTGCTCCGATACCCACTGAGCGCCGCAGCGGCGGGGGCGGGGCCCGGGTTGGGTGGGGGGTGGGGGTGGAGGGGTACGTATCCCCGGCCAAACCACCTCCTTCAACGGGGGGAAAGAGTGCGGGGAAAATGGGAAGGTGGGCGGTCCCAAAACGAGGCGGCGTTCTCGATGGCTTTCTACAGTACACAGACGGTCTGGGAAATGAGTTGGTGCTCTTATTTTGAAGGCCTCTGAGTGTGTGTGTGTGTGTTTGTGTTTGTGTTTGTGTCTGTGTCTGTGTCTGTGTCTGTCTGTCTGTCTGGGTGTAGGTGTGTGTCTATCTGCGTGTGTGTGTCCATGTGTGTCTGTGTGTGTCTGTATGTGTGTGTCTCTGTGTGTCTGTCTGTATGTCTGTGGTGTGTGTGTGTGTCTATGTGTGTGTCTGCATGTGTGTGTCTCTGTGTATCTGTCTCTGTGTGTCTGTCTGTATGTCTGTGTTTTGTGTGTGTGTGTGTGTCTATGTCTGTCTGTGTGTGTCTGTGTGGTCTTTGTGTGTGTGTGTGGGTGCGTGCGTGCGTCTGTCTGTCTGTCTGTCTGTCTGTCTGTATGTATGTCTGTGGGTGTGTGTGTGTCTATCTGTGTGTGTGTATGTCCGTGTCTGCATGTGTGTGTCTCTGTGTGTCTATATGTCTGTGTGTGTGAGTGTGTTTGTGTTTTTGTGTGTGCGTGTCTTTGTGTGTGTTTGTATGTATGGGTGTGCTTGTGCGTGTCTGTGTGTGTCTGTGTGTGTCTTTCTGTATGTGTGTGTGTGTGTGTGTGTGTGTGTGTGTGTGTGTGTGTGTGTGTGTGTGTGTGTGTGCGTGTGTGTAGCATCAACAGTGAACCTGATATGTTTTTGCTCCACCGTAATAACGAATCGTATGCATGTGGCGAAAGTTGAGAAGAGGCGTTGCGTGTTGACGCCCGTTCGGAGGTGACGAGGCGCTGCTGGGACGAGACGACGTCTCGGGGGAGTCGCTAATGAAGCGTTCGTGTCTGCTCGCTGTCGGGCGGCGCGTTTGAAACCGTTGCGTCTGAGTTGGAGGAGGAGCTGCTGCTCCTCTGTCAGGCTGCAGGAGGTGAAATCCCTCCTCCAGCTTCTTACGTCCTCTTTATTGTCTAATTATCACTTCATCCACTTATTCTCAGCGACAGAAGAAGAAGAAGAAGCAGTCTGCTGACATCACATCACACTGCAGTTTTGCTGTGCACTGATTGGCTGCAGTCTAAAAAGGAGGCGGGACCTAATAAAGACACATGTTCTGGTCAATCGGCTTCGAATTGTGGCGTGTTTTTGTCGCTGTGCGTTGGGAATTGAACCGACAACCTTGTAGGATCGAGGGCCAGTTGTTCCACCAGCTGAACCGACCCTCATCAGTGATCCAGCTGTAATCTGGACCACTTCCTGTCTGTAACAGGAAGTAAACAGGAAGCTAGACCAATAGAAAAAAGGCCTCCAGGTGCCTTTATCTCCGGAGCGTCTTTGTTTCTCTCGTCACTCTCTCACGCCGTGAACCAGTTAATTGACCCGTTCCGGTCGTGAACGACATCTTGCGTAAACGAGGCTCGAGATGCTTCGATCGCTGAACTAACGTCGGCGTTCTGTCGCGGTTTCCCTCCTCGCGGGTTGTTTCAGGTTGAACTGTTACACGTAAACACGAAGCGCCGCGTCCGTTTGGCGCTGCGCTCCTCACGGTCGCTCTCCGGCGGCATTCGTGGACCCAGCTGGACGGGGAACAGATGCGCCTGTGGGAGGCTGGGACTTTGGACCCGAGCGCCGCGCCGTTTTCACTCAGGCTGCAGCCAGTCTGAACTAACGCCGCGTTCTGCTCGTTGGTTGCGTTTCCGCGGCGTGACCTCGGGCGATCATAAGAACAAAGCAGCGGATTTAATAAAAACTGGAGATGGAGGCCAAAAAGCGTTTTAATCTACCTGTTTATGTGACCTCTGTCTGCACTGCGCCGACCCGATCGCAGGAAAGAGCTCGCTGTTTTTTCGCTCTCGGACGACAGAAACCGTCTCCTTTCCTGAGTAGCGTTGCCGTGACATCGCTGTCCCCTCCTCATGGACGCTGGACAACATGAAGTATTTGTAGCAGGAGACTCGTTGAAGCTGCGGCTTTAAAGTGGCCCTATTTGACACATTTTGGATGTCTTTGTCTTTGTATGCAAGTCCAATATGACAGAAATTCATCAAGCTCTTTTTCTCAAACGCCGTATTTCATTCTATCTCGATCGTCTCCTTATCGACCCTCCCTTTAGAAACGAGCAGAATGAGGCTCTTCCGCATTAAGCCCCGCCCCTACAAGATGCAGGACGCCTCTGATTGGCTAACTGCTGGTAGCAGTTGTCGGGAGCGTGGAGAAGTTCACTAAGCCCCTCCCCCTGTGACGTCAGTGAAAAACTGAGGTGAAAAAAACTCCCTGAAACAGACCGTTTCTACCACCATAGAATCTGAATGGCGAGGCCCACTAGGGGGCGCTGCTCACTTGTCTGAATGAGCTTTGAACACTTTTACACTGTGAAAAGCTGAAAAAAGTCAAAATAGCATCATAGGGCTCCTTTAAACTGTCGCCACAGCAGTACCAATGTGAGGTCCGTTCAGCGGCTCTGCAGTGAGGATCCGGACCAGCGAAGGTCCAGAAACTGGACCCACCGAGAGGTGACGGCTCGCCGGGGTCTCGACTCGTTTCCTGAAATCAACACCAACAGCGCTCTGCCTCCAATTCCATCGTCGGAGGGAAAAAATCCGCCTTGCTCACTCTTATCGGAAGTCATCGGGCCTTCGATAGGGGAGGGGCCTCCTCTTCCTGACCTCTTTATCCGAGCGCCCGTCGGTCCGACGGGGCGACTGGCTGCCGGCCGAGGCCGGCGAGGGGGAACGGAGCCAAGTGGCGTCGTGAGCCCCCGCTACAGAAACTATTTTTCATCTTGTAGGGCGGGATTATTGTCCACGCGGTGTTCTGGGGGGGATTACAAGCTCAGGAAATTGGTTCTACCTTCGGGAGATGAACTGGCGGCAAACTCAATGTCACCAGCGGATTTGGCGGCGGCGGCGAGGAGGGCAGGAAGTTTAAATATTTCACGTCGCACGCTCAACTACGTATGATTGAGATTGTGCTTCCATCCGTGCCAAACGGTCTGTTTCCTATAAATAAATCTCCCCCCGCGGCGGCGGCGGCTCACCGCTCGTGCGACACGTTTGATGACGAAACAGCAGCTTTGAAGCTTCCTCTCCACGATGCGTTCAATGCCCCCCCCCCTAAAATGTGTCACTAATTCTCGGGCGCCAGTTTCCGTCACAGTCGTTGTCCGTCATTTGCCACAAATCGTTAACGACGCCGGCTGCTTCACAAGGCGTCAAGGCGGACGGGCTGCCTGGAACAGACGTGCAGTCGCGTGGTGTGCGGCGGCTGATAGCGACGGCGTCCGCCCGAATTAGGCGGCGACTCGTCACCGCTTCAGAGGTCAGCGGCAGGAAGGTCGGGCTCGGATCGCGCGGCGACCGACAAAAGTTCTGGCTGCCGGAGCTTTTACTCGGCGCTCGGCTCCGAGCGGCAGCGAGGTCCATTTGGCGTCTTCCTCTGCAGCAAGAAACAAAATGAGTTAATGGGCTGTGTCGCCTCAAATGGAGCCGCAGAGGCTCCCGAAGTCTGTCTGAAAGATAATCTCCCAGGCCCGCCAGCCAATCAGGAGAGGCCCAGGAACCTCCTCTTATCAGCAGGCGGCGGCGCGAGTGCGAAATGTGTGCGGTCGCACAGAATGTGTCCACAAACAGCTCGGCCGATCGATACCGCGGCAGCATTAGAGGCAGGTGGACCCGGCTCGGGTTCCCCCCACTCGCGTCTACACTCAAGTGCAATTAACTGCTGAGTCAGCGCGCCAGCGGGCTCGGGAGGGACGACGGAAGGATGTACGGCGGGCTCGGGAGGAGACACAGAAAGATGTCCAACGAGCTCGGGAGGGACGGTGAAAAGATGTACGGTGGGCTCGGGACGAGGGACGAAAAGATGTCCAACGAGCTCGGGAGGGACAACGGAAAGATGTATGGTGGGCTCGGGGGGCACAGAAAGATGTCCAACAAGCTCGGGAGGGACGGTGAAAAGATGTATGCCGGGCTCGGAAGGGGACAACGGAAAGATGTACGGCGGGCTTGGGAGGAGGGACAGAAAGATGTCCAACGAGCTCGGGAGGGACGATGAAAGACATACGGTGGGCTCAGGGGGGGGGCAGAAAGATGTCCAATGAGCTCGGGAGGGACGATGACAAGATTTACGGCGGGCTCGGAAGGGACGACGGAAAGATGTACGGCGGGCTCTGGAGGGGGGACAGAAAGATGTCCAAGATGCTCGGGAGGGACGATGAAAGATGTACGGCGGGCTCGGGAGGAGAGACAGAAAGATGTCCAATGAGCTTGGGAGGGACGGTGAAAAGATGTATGCCGGGCTCGGAAGGGACGAGGGAAAGATGTCCAACAAGCTCGGGAGGGATGGACGAAAAGATGTCCAACGAGCTCAGGAGGGACGTTGAAAGACATACGGTGGGCTCGGGAGGGGAGACAGAAAGATGTCCAGTGAGCTCGGGAGGGACGGTGAAAAGATGTACGGCGGGCTCTGGAGGGGGCACAGAAAGATGTCCAATGAGCTCCGGAGGGACGGTGAAAAGATGTACGGTGGGCTCGGGAGGGGGGACAGAAAGATGTCTAATGAGCTTGGTAGGGGCTATGGAAAGATGTCCAATGTGCTCGGGAGGGACGACAGAAAGTTTCCCAACATGCTTCAGAGGGACAACGGAAAGATGTCCAGGGAGCTCGGGAGGGACGAAGGGAAGATGTCCAACATTCTTGGGTGGGACGACGGAAAGATGTAAGACGGGCTCGGGAGGGGTGACGGAAAGATGTACGGCGGGCTCGGGAGGGACCACAGAAAGATGTCCAACGTGCTCGGGAGGGGCAACGGAAAGACGTAACGCGAACTCATCGAAGTAAAATGCTCAGAACTGAGACTTCACTTGCAGCTCCTGCAAACGCACTGCTGCTGGCGTCCAACATCAGCGGACGTCTCTCAGAGAGCGAAGACGCAGAGTCGAGATAAAGCTCCTTCATTTCGTTGTCCCCGCACGAAACACGCCGGAGACATGAGACAGATCCTGCAGATAAGATAACAGCTTGGAGTCAGATTTCAGCGGTCAGTTTTGGACGCTTTTCTTCTTCGCCTTTCGATCGGCGCTGGCTGTTTGTGGTGATTTCAAAGAAGACGGCGCCGTCACCCTGCGCGCTACACTCCTGCCTCCAGGCACCCGCGGCGACCTTTGACCTCGGTGCGTGGGAGGAGGTGTTGAAACAGGAAGTATCTGCCAGGGATTAGCGGCGTATCGCGGGCGAATGTTGTGACAGGCTGCTCCCGATGTTTGCTGCCGAGTGAAGCCCGCCGCCGCCGCCGCTGGCACGCCGCGCCGACGAGCTGCCAGCACGGTTCCGCCTTGGCCGCGGTCCCGCCGAGACGCGCCTGCCACGGATTACTCGCTGGTTCCCGGAGAAACGGCGCTCTCGCGACCTCCGGTCGGGCAGGTCAAACGCGCGGGCGGCAGCGGCGGCGGTCCCCGATGACCGCTGACCCGCTAAGTGCTTTGAATTATTGAAGACCCCGGTGAAGGAATACGCGGCAGCGCCGCCGCCGCCCGAACGACGGGGATGGAGTCCCGCCGTGGGCGGGGCAGCGTCGAAGGAGCGCGTCCTCTCGTGTTGCAGCCTGACGGCTTCACACAAACGCAGTCTGACGGCGATCTCCAGGGCGTCACGCGGAGGAGACGCTGCGGTTCAGCGCCTCAGGTTGACTGGGGCCACATCCTCTTAATGTCCAGCGTCCTCCACCAGGACGGAGAGGACGGCGGCGGCGGCGGCCGTTTCTGGCCGCTACCGTTCGGGTCTTGTTCCTGATCGATCACCTGGACGCAATGTTGTCTTCCTGTGCTGTCACACACCTGTCATGTGATTGGTCAGAGGTATAAAGTGGGTGTGGTCGATGGATTCTGCGTGGCTTTATCGCTGTTTCTGGACCAACTCTTGCAGTACCACCAACAGCCACCGGGGGCAGTGTGACGAATAACGTGGGGTCACCGTTTACCGTTTTGTTTCTTCTATTTCCCGCCAGAAAATCCCAACGAGTTGTTTTGTTTCCTCGTTGAAGCCGTGAGCTCCTACGGCGCGCTGCGGCGTTTACATGCGACGGCGCCGCGCAGCCATTAAATATGGATCCGCGGCGCTCGTCTCGGGACGCACGATGTCGGGATTAAGAGGAGAACACGACAAGACGCGGTCGTCTGACTTTGTCAGGCACAAACGCTGAAGCTGAGCCGCTGATATCATGCAGAGAGAAAACGGTGACACGGATCTAGACGCCAGCGCTCTAAGTTTAGGGTGCGAAGGAGATCACGTGACCAGATGTTGGAATAGATCCGCGCCGTCGAACGTGCGAAACGTCGCCGCGGAGGGACGAACTGGCAGGAAACGTTCTGGTCTCGTCGCTCCGAGCTCGCGCAGCTGCGGCTCGACGGGGGCGCCGACGCCGCAGCATGACTGTCCCCGCCCCCTCCCGCCCTCAGAGCGCGTCCCGCGGCAGCTGACGGTGCGGGCGCGCAGCTGCGAGTCTGTAACACCTGCGTTCCAGCGTCCACGCCGCCGCCGCCGCTGCTCTGCGTGCAGCACGAACAAACGGGAGGCTGCGGCGCTCGACGGAGCAGAAACGGCAGAAACGGTCACGAAGAGGCGAACACGGAGGAGGAAAAACTGTCGGTGAAGCGTTTCCTTTGGACTTCGGGAGGAAACAGCAGAGTGTTGTAGAAACACAGTCTTTCAGAATAAAAGCACCCAGAAATTTTAATTTGTACCGAATTAGAAATAGACTAAAAAAATAAAGTTAGTGATGTTTTTCCAGCGTTATGGCGCAAAAACATTGCGAAAAATCCTCCTTTGACCCCCCCCCCCCATGTCCCTCAGGAGGACACTTCCTGTTTGTCCAGGACAGAACGAGCTCCGTGACGGTGGTCCCGACGGACCGCCGACGTTTTGTCCTCCTGCGATGTTTCACTGAACCACAAGCAAAAATCAAACGTCTCGTCCAGCTTGCGCTGAAATACTGCAGTACAAGTACTTTTTTAGTCGTAAGAGTAGCAAAGAGTTGAGCTGAAACTGCGACGTCAACAGATTGTCACCGATTGGCTGAGTGACGTCACCGAACGAGTCGAGTCGAGTAGAAGCGAGCGGAGCTGAAACAGTGAGAAGAAGAATGAGTTAGTGTTTGTTTGTACTGCAGTGTTGTGTGTGTGTGTGTGTGTGTGTACATGAGCCGCCACCTCTGCGTTCTGCCTGTTCGCGTGAACGTCTCTTTGCGTGTGACGTTAAACTGAGCGGGGACGTTCAGGTGGGACATGAAAAATGGGCGTCAGAAGACGGATCGGCGCGGCGACGTGGCGAGAGTCACTTAACGTGATGAATGGCTGAACACGGAGCCGCCGTAAACAAAGGCCCCGGCGTTTAGGCTGCCGCTCCCGCCTCGTACATCAAGGAGCGGCGCCGTAATGAGCCGCCAGGTACAAAGCCGCCATCTTGAGCCGGCGGCGGCGGAGCGTGATTAATTGAGTTTGTCACTCCGCCTTGTTCCCGCCGCGCTCTGAAGTGACGGCGGCCGATCCATTAACGGCGCTTTCACTAAATGGCGATAATTTCCTCAAAGAAGCATCTGCTTTGGTGTCACATAATGGCGCCAATAACGAGACTCTCCTTCAGGAGGAAGTCGTGTTGCCGCGGCGACGCCGACAGAACGGCTCTTTAATCGCCGCGGCCGAGCGCGGAGCGTCTGTGATGTGGCTGCGGCGGCGCTTTGTGTCACGCGGCTCCTCAGATCTGACGCCGCCGACGTGGAGCGTCGATTGTTCACGGGCCGGCGTTGGCGAGACGCTCGAATTCATCGCGAGTCGCGTCGCCGCCATTTGGGCCTTTTGAATCCCACGGCGGGGACAAGATGGCGTCCGACGCGGCGGACAGGACGTCCCGGCTCACGCCGCGGCCCGCCGTCTCCCCGTTTTCAGATCCGTGATTCTTCCCCCCGCTGATTGTTCGGACTTTACTCCAGAAAAACCCACTTACGCCTTCGCTGTTACCATAGCAACCAGTCATCAGTAGTCCGAGCGCAGACGTGCGGACGCAACAAAAGCGATCGCATCGTTTGCGAGCGGCGCCCGCGGGCCGGAGAGCTTCGGGAGGCCGCGGCGTCGGGAGTGAGCGCGTCCTTCGGAGGACGAGGCTCCGATGCGCGGCTCCGCCGCCGCGTCGCTGGCGAAACTTTTCTGCAGTCACGGAAAACAAACCGAAGACGCGATGGCGGCAGTGTGGCACCTCCGGGGGAGGGAGGGGGGGGAGGGGGGGAGGAGGAGGAGGAGGGGGGGAGGCGCGTTGCCTGAGGATCTCTGCCATCATTTAATCAGCCTGCCGGAGCATCTGCTGTGGGGGGGTTTAAATAGATGGAGTAATAAGGCGGAGCCGGTCGTCGCCCCTCGCGGCATCCGCTCGCAGCGGGCCGCGCAAACACGCCAGGCTGGATGTATGGACTACAGGTGCTCGCCGTGTTGTGGGGGGGGGGGGGGGAACTCTGGCGCCAAGGTCGCGATCC
>JASSRZ010000523.1:0-12811 GCA_032164315.1 Malacoctenus gilli
GAGAACTTTGCCATCAGGGCGGACCTGACGGTGAGACAACGTCCAGCTTAAGTGTCCCCCGACGTCCCAGGTGGCGCTGAGTGACCCCGAGACCAAAGAACGAGCCTGACAGGGCTTAAATGGCTCTCGGGACAGAATGAGCACAAAGAGGAACAAAGAGAAGCAACAAGATGACAGAAACAAGAGATAAAAAGCTGTTAGCCTGCAGAAGGAGGTCAGACAGAGGACGAGCCGCTGACGTGAGACGTTTCACCAGCAGACGAGACAAACCGAAGGTCAAACTGCGAGTTCATTAGACTTCCTTCGGGACCAGCGTCATTATCATATAAATATACACACACACACACGAAATAATATATTTAGCAGCCCGCCAGTTGCTGCGTACGCCGCACGCAGGTGTGCGTTTCATCGCCACAAAAACCACCAGAACACAAAGTGAAAGCAGGCGAGAAGTCCGACACCTCCGAGTGAAAGGCAGCCTCTGTGTGCGTGTGTCTGTTTAATGTTAGCCTGCAGTTTAATACGTGGCGATGCCGACACTGTAAAACCAAGTCAAATAAAAAAAGACGTCCTATAAAAAATTCCCACATGAACACGAAGAGGCAGCGTCAGCGTATCGCTCCCCTGATGAAAGTAGTCCCTCTCACAGGCATCACGGATGTTATTGGGGAGGATTTTAAGGCTTTGTACGACGAGAATGCGTTCTTTTAAATTCAATTTGTTTTTGTTTTATTGAAAATGTTTTGAGATGATTAATCATTTTGTTCACATTTTTAATGAGGTAAAACACTTTTTTAAAACACTTTACATGGTTAATTTTCAAGTTTCTAATATCATTCAGAACAATATTGATTTGTCATATTTTAAATGTCCATTTTTAAAATATTTGACATATCTCACAAAAACAATACAAAATTGTTGAAACTTCAGTGACAGAAAAATTCAAACTAAAATGCAGCTTTTTGATCGTACTTGACTCATTTTGACATTTGACAGGACTAATTTTCAGAGGCGTGTTCTGTGGTGTTTGGCGGCGCAGGTGGTGGCGATCGACGTGGACATGGCGTTCTTCGAGCCCAAGATGAGGGACATCCTGGACCAGAACTGCAGCAGCGACGACGACTGCAACTTCTTCGACTGCTCGTCGCGCTGCAGCCCGACCAGACGCAGGTGCAGCCCGCGGCGCCACAACAGCACCCTGCAGGTGAGGCGGCACGGGGGGGGGGGGGGGGCTTTTCTCCCAGGCGGAAAGTTCCTCTCGAATGTTTTTTAATGCCTTAAAATATCATTTATTTTCCGTGCTGCTTTTAAAAATTGGTTTGAAATTTTAACAGCTGCTTTTTCTTTTTGCTCTGATTATTTTGTTGAAACTTTCTATTCACCTTCTTTCTTTATTTCACCACTTTTATACTAAATATTATTTTGTCTTCACGTAAAACTAATTCATTTGAACTGGACAAAATTAACCTCAAAAGAAACATTTTTGTTAAACAAGTGAATGTTTTTTTTCTTAAAAAAGATCGAATGAAAAATTTGAAGCATAAATAAAGAAGCTTCATCCTTTTGTCCAACTGAATAGTTTTGGTAATAATTATTCATTCTGAAAGAAAATATTTCTTTTACTATTGATTGTATTTTTTACAATAATACTCCCACGACTACTACCACTACGAACACCATTTTTAGTATTATTATTATTTGGGCCTTTTAGTAAAAACAGCAACCCGGACTTTGAGGACGGTGACTTTCAGGCAGTCGGGCGCTGTCCATGCATCACCATCACCGTGGCGATGTCGATGCACGGACAGACTTTCATCGCCTGACGGCTGGCGGCTCGGATGTCTCGTGACACCAGAGATCTTCTTTCATCGCAGCAGGAATCTGAGAGCGGGCGAACTTTTTATATCATTTCTGTTAAGAAGAAAAAAGATGAAATGGAAATAACAGCGATGAACAAAGCAGGAGAGAAGACAATGAGGATGAGTGAAGAGCCGACCTGAACACCTGCGCACAATGACACATCGATGACATGTCGATGGCACGTCGATGACACGTCTCTTTCCTATTGGCCGAGACTCCGCAGGCGTCTCGTGACCCCTGGTGACCCTCCGGCTGCCCCTCGTCCTCCTCAGAGGAAGAAAGAAGCCTTTGTGGCGGCATCTTGTTTGGCGATGAAAAGCGAGGCGTCATCTGCATAACGATGAAACCACCAGATCCGTTGTTTTCATTCCGCTCTTTCGTGCTTCTTCTTTTATGCACCAACGATTCACACACTTTAACTTTGAAGGTCTCTCATCTCTTTGTCTCTCTGCTTCACTTCATCCTTTTCATTCGTTCTCAGCTTACGTTTCTGGACCGTTTTCATCCGTTCATCTTCTCTTTACTCCCACGTGACTCAGTCCGTCCTCTCCGTCTTGTCGCCCCCTGCAGGTGATTTGTGAGAAGATTTTCAGACCCTGGTTTTCTCCCACACTGCTTGGGGCCAAAGCGGGGCTCCCCCTGCAGGTATGGCTGTCCTCGCCGTCTGCACTCCACCGAAAGGATTCAGGAAAACATCTGAGTCGTGTCGTTCTCTGATCAGGTGGAGCTGCAGCGAGCCGTGCAGGAGTGCTCAGAGACAGACGGAGGCCTGGAGGACGCAGACGGGGACCGAGGAGGAGGAGGAGCAAGGGACATCCATCAGCGTCTTCTCACCATTCTGAACCGACTCATCCAGGGGGGCGGGCCTGTAAGTGGAGGGGGAGGAGCTTGGGAGGGGAAAGACCACGTCCATACCGCACTGAACTTCTGACCAAAGCGAAGTGAAGGTGGAGACATGGTGACTTGGGCAGAAACTCACTTTGAGGTCTGGAGCCACAGTTTGACCAATCAGGGTCCATCTGTGAGGAGACAAGTTGTCCAATTTCGATCTCCAACAGCAGACGGAGCTTTCAATCCTTCCACACAGTGAAAGAACTCAACACGGCCGTGGACGAGCTTCACTTCCTGCCCGGATCTTTACGTCTCTGAAGGTTGAAAACGATCTAGTTCCACGGCGCCTCACACCTCTCCTCCTTTCAGTCACTGGACTTTTTCTAGACCAGTTTTAGTCTCAGTGAGATTCAAAAATCTCTCTCATTTGAAGAGAAACTGTAGTGAGAAAAAAAAGTGTCAAAACTTTTGGTGCCGCAAAAGCTGCAGGTGCCACGAAACCCGTAAAGATGGAAACTTTGGCACCCCGTGACTCTTGAAACCTGCTGGGAGCTGCTGACTCAGTGAAGGACGACATGTCCAGGACATGATGGATGTTGGACAGGCAGGACGCTCGTGTCCACAGCACGGTTTGGCTCACTCAGTCTTACAGCGTGTTGTTAGGTAGACTTTATAAAGTGAACAGTAGCAGCTTAACTTTGTGGTACTTCAGGTCAACTCAGGGGACCTTTGGGGTTCCAAGAACCTTTTTTTCACGGGGCACCAAAGACATGGTAACATAATAAGACACTTTCCTTCTTCCACAAGTTCGATTGTGAAGTTTAACCATCAAAATGTTGTGAAAAAACACTGTTTGAGACTGAAATAGCTCCATTTACTACCGATGTAACGTAACATACCAGGAATCTTCACCGTTTAACTCTTAACCTCTAAAAATCTGTCCGACGACAGCAGGGACTTCCTCAGGCCTTCCTACGTTGCTGCTGTCAAAACTGCTTCGACCACGAGAGGTCGTCGTCCAATCTACTGTCCTCAGTTGGTCATGGGACGAAAACCTGAGCAGAACTATTCAGTCGGTTTGGCAAGTCGGTAGAATTTTCTGTCAGCATGTCCGAAGGCAGATGTGGACGCAAGGTTGCTAATGTGCCCGGCTGCTAAATAGCTAAGCTGCTATTTCAAGGAGTAAATATTTGAAAGTGTCCCGCTTTTTGTTTTTTTACTCAGAACTTCCGTCCTAATAAATGAACATTTTAGTGTTATTTTTAATTCTGTCCTCATCGAGTGTCCATCATTTCACGAAGAAGCACACGTGGTCCAAACAATCCAAAGGAATGTTTGCGGATGTCGCCTTAAGCCTTAAAGAGACAAAATATGACTCATTTGTTTCCATGATGAAATGCTTGTTGAGGTGATTGATGTCACCGTCTCACCTGCAGCGAACTTACAGTGACGAGGGTAAACAGATCAAAGGGTTGATTTCTTTGGGGGAACTCGTAATCTATTACTCATATCACCGACATGAGCGTCTTTGTTTAACCTTGTTTTCACTGCAAACTTCAGAAACGTATTGTTTTCTTTTCTGCGGCGAGTCAGTCAACTCACTGATGACACACAAAGTGTTGAAACTACGACGACGGTCGAACTCCACCCGACTAAAATACCCATAAAATAAACGACCTTCGTCGCTCTTCAGTGAGTCTCTTTGTGGTTGTTTACCTTCATTAAGTCATAATTTTGCTTTCCTTTCTGTATTTAAGTGCTTAAATTTATTATATCTACCGGCTATATGAATACAAAAACATCTACATATATAAACATGTAGTGAAGTAGAACAGATAGATATAAGTAGCTCGGTAAGTACCTTCTTCTGCAGAGTACTTTCTGTCCAGAGGTTTTACGACGGACCTGCAGTTGCAGCAGGATGAAGCGCTGCAGGTGTTTGAGGCGGAGCCGCTGTTTGCGCGGCCGCCACCCACGGTGCCGTTTGGTTCCCAAGGAATTTACAGTATGCCAAGGTTCCTCCTCGCCGCGAAAGTCCCCTCTCGTGTAAACAGATGGTCCTCCCTCGTCTCTGCCCACAAATCTCCTCCAGCTGCTCCTCAGAACAGCAGCTGCTGCTGCGTTTGTCTTCCTGTCGAGCCTCCGAGAAGCCAAACTAAACACGTCATTAGTGGGTTTAAATAAATCAAACGCTCCTCGTCTGTCCTGATGTGTTCACGGACCGTCGTGCAGGACGAGCGGCTCCTCTCTTGTTGCCGTTTCTTCCAGGAAGACGAGAAAACTGCATCTTTGTTTTGTAGAACAATTGTAAATCAAGTCAACACTGAACAAGTGGGAGTCAGAAGCGTCAGACTTCACGTTCCTGCAGGTTTATTTCTTATGCCGTGTTGCAGCGACGGGCGCCTGTAGTTTCTCTCCTGACGTGGAGCTGCAGGGGGATCGAGTTTCTCCATTTTTGCAGGAATCCAGAAGAAAGTCGAGCCGGAGGAGAAGCAGCAGCAGCAGCAGCAGCAGCAGCAGACTGCAGGCCGGCACGACGCCGTCCCGCCGTCAGCAGCAGGAGGCCAAAATATGACCTGAAGTTTCTGTTCACGGCCAGAAACCAAACGTAGAGATGAGACGCAAGTTGCAATCCACACGTCCTGAAGAGTTCTGATGTGAGACAGGAAACGATGAGGATCTTCAGCTGGACTTTCACAATTGAGGAAAAGTACCAGCACATAAAATCTCCGAGGAACCGAACTCTGGACCCATTAAAGTGGACCAAACAGATCCGGTGTGAAAGCAAGAAGCTGCTGCTGCTTCTGATGGAAGAAACAAGGATTATCTCACCGGCTGGCAGCCGTGAGCTCACTGCCGAGGAGTCGACGGCCTCCGATCGCCACAAATCTGCAGCAGGCTGCTAATGACTTCCACCAGGCAGGTTTTATCACCATGCGGGGTTAAAAAACATCCTCTGCATGTTCAGTCTGAGGATTCCCACCTCGTTGTCAGTGTTCACAGCGACACCAGTGACGCTCCGAAGGTCTTCCGACACGCACACTGATTTTGTTTGCAATGACGAGCAGAAACATTGAAAAACGAAACCGTAAAAGACGACATGTGCGGACGGGCGTCCTCACCGACTCGGCGGGTCTCTGCAGCGCTCACAGGCTTTATGGCTCCCAGTTCAGGACTAACGCGGTGTGAAATTAGCTCCTGAAGAACAGAAGCAGCGCGACGCTTCATCATCTTTTATCTGCTGTTTTTTAATTGAACTGGAGCGAAGCAGCGGAGCTCCACCGTCAGGTAATTATCCAGTCCGGCTCTAATTCTGCAGCGTCATAAAAACTCCAGGAACATTTTGGTTTGTCGTTCAGCAGGGACGCCGAGAGACGATGCGCTCATAAGGAATATTTATGAATATTGCAGAGAAAAACTCTGTTTTTAATCTGTTGTTTGTATTCAAGAACAGAACTCTTGTGTACATTTAATGATTTAAGGGAATAAAGTGTTCAAATGAAAGATTTATCGAAAGCTTTTGTTTATTTCAGTTGTTTTCAACTCAATTAAGCCAAATCCTAAGTTAGACAAGAGGAAATACACACGCTTGCAGGTGGAAGATGCTCTATAATCTTCTTGAGGGGGGTTCAGGTCTCTGCCTTGTGAGAACCTGATCCTGGGGACTCGGACTTTGAAGCCGCTGCTTTCCAGCGTCTCGGCGTGTCCCGGCAGGCCGCCGGCGTCCGTGAAGAAAAAGCTGCTCTGTTGTTTTGTTCCTTTTCTGAAACGTGAGATGCGAGTTTTCAGCCTCGGCCCGTTCCAGGTGACCTCCCTCGGATCGCTGACTTGTTTCGCCTCCCCGACATCTGGCTGGGCCTCGTTGCCGCTTCTCTGATCACAGAGCGGCGACTTCAAAGCCGTCCCGCGCGGGGCCTCCGTCTGGAGGCGCTCCGACGGCCACGCGGTCCTTCAAAGCGGCAACATTCATGCGGCCTCACGGCTCCGACGCACCGGCCCAGACTGGGATCAGCTTAATCCGAGCGGAGCGCCGTGAAACTGAAACATGCGTCACTTTTCCTGCCGCTGATTCGAACCAGACCCGGGATTTCTGCTTCGATTTGTCACGGCGTGTCTGAGAACACGTTAAGGGCGGGGCGGAGCTTCGCGGCGGCGAGTCGATGCAGACGGCACCGAGGTCTGGTGAAACGATCAGCAGCTGGAGTCACCTGACTCCAGGAGGTGAGATTCGTTCATTTCAGTGTTTCCTCACTCAGATCCGGATGAAACGTGTCCGTCCTCTGGAAGACGCTTTTTATCCTCCGGGTCTTTCGAATGTTGACTTCAGATGTTGGATCTTGGCTGAAAAACTCACTCAGGCTCAGGTTTGGAGTTCGAGGGTCTCCGTGCTGCAGCCCACAGCCGCCGTAACGTTACACCCACAGTTAGTTTGACCCCTTGACCTCTGCGGGTCACGAGTCCTCGAGGGACAGCTCCGCACCTCAAACAGGCAGTTTGGGTGGAAATTCGATAAATCTGTGAATCTGCAGCAGAAAACTGCAAACACGTGTCAACCCGTCTGAAAGTATCTTGAGTCCAGCACGACATCTCTGTTAGCATCATGTTAGCCGAGTCTGGGAGTCATTTCAGAAACATCTGGACTCCCAGAGAGACGGAAAAATGTGCAGAAACCAAACAAGCTGGTCACTCCTACATTGACAACTGTAGCCTCGGTTAGCGTTGGCACACAGAGACTGACGCAGCAACACGCAGACGGAAATTCTCGAAAAATTTCAGTTGAGTCCTGGATGTCAAACCAACACTTGGTGGAGTGTCAAAGTTAGAGTCTAGAGTCCAGAGGCTTTTACTTTGAAAATAAAGCTCGACAGAGTCCATGCAACAGGCAGAGGTGGAAGGTCTTCGAGTCCTTCAATAAATAACTTATTGAAAGATGTTTGGTTCGGGGACAAACTCCACATTCGAGGCTTTTTCTGACATCAGACTCCTGAAGACTCGCAGGCCGGAGCGTCTGCAGCGAATCGAAGCGTCTGCAGCGTCTCCGGTTGCAGCGGCGGCTGAAGTCAGGCAGCGCAGCGGCGCCTCTGATCCACAGAAGAGGCTTTTTATCACTGAGGAAGCCTCCAGCAGCCACTTTCATCTGCTGCTTCGCTTAATTAATCACACCTCCAGACGCAGAGTTCAGCCTCCCGCGGGCTTTTTAATTAATCAGCCGGGCGCAGAAACATCCGTTACATCCACCTGACAGACGAGGAAAGTGGAGGACATTTGTCAACGCCGACAAACCAAAAATGGACGCTGGACTTTCTTCTTCTTTTTCTTCTTGCGGTGTCACGCTTTAATGGCGTAGCGTCTTCTTTGGTCCCCGTGAGACGTTTTCGTCCAGCGGTTACGCAGCGTCACAGACGGCTGCGAGAGCTGAAAGTCCAAGTCTGTCCTGGTTTCTTTCAACTTTGGAGGATCAAATCTTCGAGTCATGCAGTCAGACCGAGTCGGCTGGAAGCAGGACGCTGATTTATTCAGCTGTGAGACTCATCTGCTGACCAACGCTGGGAAAAGCGAATGTTCCCGCCGTGCGAACGCCGAAAACTCCTCCGAGACTTTTCTCTCTGAGCTCTCAGCTCGTGATGGATCGCTGTGGCGGGGACAGATTAATCAGAGTGCAGACAAAGTGTCCTCGCTGAGGAGGCTCTTATGATGGAGGAGTCACGTGACGCTGCTGCTGGCTCAGAAGACGTCTCCAGTCCGTCCCACCGCTGAGGGACAGAAGGACAGTTCTCCGGTCTGGTTTACATTCAGGACTGCGTTTTATTGAGGTTTCTTCATGTGCAGTTGTGATTTTGACCACTTGGGCGGAACCACGACCCCCTCGTGACCTCTGGCCCCACCCCAGCGCGGTCAATTAGACAGCGTTCAGTGATGTTTCTGTCCTCTGTCCAACTCGTCCGTCCACACACTGGTGACACGCTTCCCGCTGTATCGTGTCTCCCACAGAGGCTTCGTCCTCCTCATCTGAGGCTGCTGTTCGCTGAGGCGCTCCGGATGAAGGAGAGACGCGATGAAAAGAAACATCTCAGAAACCCACAGATCCGACGGAAGAGCCGGGAGATGAAGAGACGCGATTAACCAGCACATCAAACCGCAGAGGAAAGAAGCTGCGTTCCACGTCCGAAGCTTTTGTTCTTCTCTTCCCAGTTACCGAGATGATCACATAATGACTCTCCGACGGCTCCGATGCTACAGCGTGTTTTTTATTCCTTGCAGCTTCTTAGTTCTTGACAAACACACCAGTGATGAAGGGACAACAAGACGTTCTGGCCGTTTCCACACCAACACGAGTGTCTTCCTTCCGACGGAGGGTCAAAGTATCTGCGATTCAGTTCCTCGTCGTGACGACGATCAAAGGAAGGAGGAGAAAATGTGTCAGATAAACAGCAAACATCAGAGAAAGGCGCTGATGCGAGCCGACGCCGTGTGATGAGCTAACAGCCCGAAAGCTTTTTCTCTCCAGGAAACTTTGAAAGAGTCAAACTTCAAAGAAGCTTTGATGTTTTCCGTTACAAACCGCAGCTCGTTCAGCGACGACCGGGCCGATTTATTAGGAACGGTTTGGTGCTTCAGGATGTTTTGGTTCGTTTGACTGAAGCGCCGGTCGTCAACGCGGACGAGGAGACATCTGCTGTACGACCCGTCCAACTCAGGAATGTAACGGATCACCAGTGGACAAAAAACCCAAAGAAACCAACGTGATCGTAAGCAACAACGCCGGAAGATCCGAACAGAGACGAGAACAGAGGAGGGAAACAAAGTGCTCCTCACTGCTGACCTCGATGCCGGTCGCGATCCACTCGACAAACAGCAGGAGGTTGAAAAGCAGCGAGGATTTGGGCTAATTTACAGCTGAGAGTACTCGAGTAAAAGAGTGCAACTGTGGACATGAAAACACTGAAGCATCCAGCTTCCAGTCTGCCTCACAAACACCCGACGAATCAATACGACGAGTCGCATGAATAATGAAGAGCCGACTGCTCATTAGTGATGTTTTACTCTGCAGAGCAACACAACATGGGAATGTTGGACAGCGCTGCGAACTGAAGCTCAGCACACTCATCAGCCCGTCAAAGCGGCCGTCAGCCTGGACCCTCCTGCTCCGAGTCCAGCCAGGACAAGCGGCTCTCAGACAGAAGCAGTCGCTGCCCGAAAAAGCGATCTCAGACGGACAGGTCAGCTGACCAAGTGGGGACAGTTTGTCCTCAGAGGACAGCTCGGCATTCGAAGGAGAGGTTGGTCTTTGTACTGAAGGTCAACATCACTGAGGGGGACAGGGAGTCCACAGGTGAAGCGTCCGTCCAAGCTCAGTTGGACGTTTTTCAGTTTGCTGTCGACACGATTAAAGATCTTTTCATGCAGAGTTTTCAGCCTGTGACTTCACAGAAGCTGCATGAAGAAAGAAACGTCCGTCCTCCGTTTGATGGAAACGTCCAGATATCAGCGGGTTGAGTTTCGCATGATGGTGGAGTCCGAGGACGCACACAGGAAACGGTTTTATAGGCAACACAGAAGATTTCTGTCTTTGTCCTCAACTGTCAGCCTCCCTTTTGTTCCCATGTTTGCCTTTTGTACGGCTGCATAAACAGACGGGGAGGACGGAGGCGACTGAAAGTGGAGGACGAATACATTTCAGGCCCGAGGAGGAGGAGGAGGAGGAGGAGGAGGAGGAGGAGGAGGAGGAGGAGGAGGGGGGGGAGGTGTCTGTCTGAAGAAGAAAAACTGCTGTGTGCATAAAAGACAGAGCAGAGTCATCGCCCGGAGGAAGAGCGAAATGTCAGCAGACAAAAGCAGCAGTTCGGCTCAGAAACTTGCAGTCCAGTCAGGTGGGGGGGCCTGCCCGGTCCTCCTCGGTCCAGGTCAGGACGACACACTGTGTGTCTGTGGTCTCCTCACTTTCATTTCATTCTTCATTCCACTCGTCCCAAAGTTGATGTCTTGGAGACTTGTCTGTCCCCGTCTTCGTTGCATCACGTCAACAAAGATCAGTAAATCCTCGTGAAGGCCCAACGTGTCCTTAAACTCTTTGCTGACCACAAACTAACTGAGGTAACTTTACACGGCCATAAATCACACCTGTGTTACGACCCCTTTGTGCTTTGAAGCACTGCTTCAGCAGAACATCCTCTATCAGTCGCCGAGTCGCGCCGCTGCTCATTATTGATGCATTTCACTTAAAAAACAAGAGCACAAAAGGAAGCTGTTCCTTCGGCTGAAGGTCAACAACTGTTTCTTGGGCTGTTTTTCTTCCCTGTAAAGAGATTTACATTCAGATTTATCTGCTGGATGAAGCAGAACTGGACTGCAGGATAAATCATTTGGACGGGGTGAATCCAACTCGTGCACAGTTCCCACAAAGCTCACGTATCCTAAAAACTCTGAGCAGGGAGCTGCTTCCCATCCAGAGGTGTGAACATCTGTCTCAGCTGTGATTTGCAGGTTTCTTAGAACCGAGTGACTTTTAACGAGGAGCCACTTCGACTTCTGACTTCTTGCCATTAACCTTTACAGATATTTATGATTTGAAGCGTCCGACCTTTTGGATGCGGGACGATCTCGCTGACCGCGACTCTCAATAAAAAGCAATAAACACCGCTCTCTCTCTCTCTCTCTGTCTCTCTCTCTCCCTCAGCGAGCTGCTGCGTATCCATCACTGCCTGTGTCCTGGTTTCACAGAAACAAAAGAGTCTTTGTGTTGGACTTGGACCGGCTCTCTGGTCTCAGCGGCAACGCCAACTTCTCCACAGGAGGACTGGAGAGAAATCGAGCAATAAAAAAGAAGGCGGAGGAGATCCATCCCTCCGTTCAAACATCCTCCTCATTGACAGACGGGGACCTGTTTGCTTTTACAGAGGGTTCCGGAACGTAAACGGAAGGCCACATTTCTCCTCACGACCCTGAGAGAATTCAGGCTTCGCCGCGGCGCTTTAAGGTCAACGCCGCCGTCACATTGTCAGCAGCTCCAGCTGGGAAAGGAAAGCAGCCGAGAGCCTCCGTGAGGCCAACGATTCAAACAAACTGCGTCGTCAATCAGTCTGCTCTCAGCCAATCACTGGTCTTCCCGAAGTGTCACCAGCTTCATCCACTGATGGGAGAAAAAGGGGCGGGGCCTGAGCGACCAAGCAGTGAATTCACTTGATGGGAATCCGACCGGAAACGCTCGCAGCGTGACTAAAATCATGGAATTCCTCAACGTCCCAAACGTCCCACAGCTGAGGATCCAGTTTCCTAAATGGGGGATGGGGGGGGGGGGCGTGAAGGGGCTGCAGGAGGCGTTTTAGGCCTGGATCCAACACGGTGCTGTGAAACAGCCACATGCTAACAGTGACCTCAGAGGACGGAAGAACGACGTGCCTTCAAGTTACTTGATAAACAACAGCACTGTGTTTATTTATAAAAGGTTTTTGTCCACAGAATCTCACCTAATAAAACTAAATGTGCATTTCTGAACAAACTGCAGCAGAAAGAAGACTAAGTGTTAAACAGATTTTCTAACAAATATCAAACAAATTAAATTTCAAAGGGTGAAATCTGACAGAAACTGGAGCCTTTGACTGCTCATTTTAAGCCTGAGAGCTGCGAACCTTCAGCAGGGAGACTCTGCAACAAACTGCAGCAAACTAGAAAACACCAGAAAATAGTAAACAAAGATGACTCCGGATCTTGGATTTGTATCTTTGTGAGGACCCTGCTGAGACACCATCATTTAATTCTGGCAAATTTTCAGCGTCTCACTTAGAGAAGATGAGACGCTTCACTCAGAGACACAGAGGAGCAGGTAGCTCGCCGCTAATAACACTGCACAGTCTCTGCAACCAAGTGTGTGTGTGTGTGTGTGTGTGTGTGTGTGTGTGTGTGTGTGTGTGTGTGTGTGTGTGCATTTGTGTCGGTTCAGCAGGCGAGCATATCTGTACGTGCACATGCTGTCATCGCTACAATGTGTATCTCTATATGTGTGCATGTTACATGCTTGCAAAATGTGTGCAAAAGTGTGTGTGCAAAAGTGTGTGTGTGTGTGTGTGTGTGTGTGTGTGTGTGTGTGTGTGTGTGTGTGTGTGTGTGTGTGTGTGTGTGT